>JASDQU010207954.1:13225-28283 GCA_032191745.1 Picea mariana | reverse complement strand
GAGACTTGTATGTACTAGCTACACATGCATTTCTTGCGCATGTACACTAGTAAGTATGAGTTTTCTTGGCTTACTTACTAATAATATCAGTTATTTGTTATGAATCTGTGAACCATGTGTCTTTTCTGTGGTATCATATAATATTTTAACTTCGAGATGAAGTTTCCTGAAGGGTGGGTGTATGTAACAACCCTAGTTAAATAATTGTTAAAGGGTTATTAAGTTTAATTAACTATCCTAATGTATATTAGTTAAATAATGATTATTTATTAATAATATTAATTAATTAATTATTGTTTAATATATATTAAATAACTAATTAATTAATCAATTAACTCATTTAATGTTGGGTAACGAATAAAAGTTTAATAAATTTTAATTTATTTAATAGATAACTTAACGTATTGAGGGATGGTTGGCATTGAATGGAGCGATGAGGTGGCTGGAATTGAATGGAGAGGCGGTGAATGGAAGGGGGGATATGAGGGGGAAAATATATTCGAGAGGGCCACTTTTGGATTTTGGGGGGTGGGAGAGTGAGAATTTCTGCAGAGGAGGAGATTTTATTGGAGCATTTTTCCAAGGGAGGGATGAAAAAACTGTATCTTTCTAGTTTTGGCTTCAGGAATTTGTTGGACTGTTACAGGGGAGCATCGGTTGCTGGGGGATTTGGGCTCGGGGGATAGGAATCCTTACAGAATCCTGGAGCTAGGGAGTTGGATAGGCTCTGTTCCTAGCTGGCAGGGAGGAATGATTTAGTTTTGGGCAGAGTTTGGGCAAAGTAGCTTGGATAGACAGAGGGGGAAACAACATCACTGAGAGGTATTTATGTCATTATCGTTATGATGGTTCACTATTTTACTAAGCTTTGTATTTTTTTTTATTTATGATTTTATATCAGGCTGCTCAATTATAATTTGTTGAACCATGAACTCTTAGTTTATTAGCTTGTTGAATATAAAACGGTAAAGAATTTATCAAAATCAATGTTATGATTAAATTTAATTAATTTTGTAGTTCTATTATAGCATGGATCTTACACTAATAACCCCTAAATATTTACTCTCAATCTGCAAGTGAAAAATTAAGAAATTACGACAGAAATGACACTTTAAGTGAAAATTCATATCAGTTTCAAGAGATGATCTAGTGACTTAATTTCTGAGCAAACTGTGAGGAATCACGCCAAACGCTTGAAAAAACACTTCCAAAATGGGTCAATTTACTTCTCACGCGTGTTGTTTCCTCAAAAACTTAATATTTTTGGGAGAAATCATTGTAGAAAGGCACGACCACGGATTCGTATCAGTTTCAGGAGGCTATCTTGTGGATTACTTTCTGAGAAAATGATGAAGCATCTCACCAAATGGTTGGAAACCCACTTCCAAAATTGGCTGATTTATTTTCAACGTGAGCCGTTTCCTCAAAACCTTAATGTTTTGGGAGGAATAACTGCTAAAATTTACGACCACAAATCTAGCTTGCCCAAACTTCGATTTTCCTTATTCTTTGGCTTGTTTGGCTTGCTCCAAGTAGCATAGGTATGATACCGTGTCAATGTTTCATGGAAACTTGCATAATAGATCTAGCTAAAGAAAGTACAAACAAATCTTATCAAGAAAGAAATAGAGATTCAATATGGAAGAATGAGAAAATACATTCACACTACTCAAATGAGCTAATGATTGATACATAGATCATGATCAAAATGATACAATGAATGAGTGGAATACACTCATATATAGGGAAAAACATTCCATAATTAAGAAAATCAATCACGCAATTATCTTTCCTTATGAATGCATGTATGCATAATAGTGATGGTAAAAATAGAAAGTCTAAAATAGAACTAGTCAGTTAACTCCCACTGAACTAGTGTGTCGAAAATAGAAATTTCTCCAACAATGATGACCAAAATAATGTGTAACAATCACTCATTCATGATTTCCCTCCCAAGTTACGATGAAGTATATCACTACTATCAAAGTACTTCGAATACTACGGGGGCACTCTCATTGGTGCCGAAAGTATTCTTGATGTATACTATGCCATAGATCCACATTATATTTTCTCGTGGCCATTATATCTTTGATGACATGTATACATTGTGTACTTGTTTGTGGCCATGGTATTGCATTTCATTACATGGATCTGGAGTGTATTATGTTGGAATCCATGATTTGTGTTTTTTCCAAGCATGGGTATGCCTACCTCGGGGATGATGTATATATGTTTGATTGATGTATGGTTATAGGTACTCATTGGTTCCTTAATATTTATCTTATTCTTTATACTACCTCTCTTATATATAAAATAATAATAAATAAGATCATAAATACAAAATAAATAATAAATTATAATTTAAACAATAAACTAAAAGTCATGACCAAAGGTCACGAATCTCCATAAAATTCATAGGGGCCATTATATAATGGGCTCCCTTCATTGTAATATTCAACCATTGTAAAAACATTTTTCTATTATATATATATTTTACTCATTATCTTATTCAAACTCATATCTCTTCGAGTTTTACACTCCATTGGTATCAGAGTTGGTCGCTCCCCAAACCCCCACAATATCTCCCCACACCCCCACGTCATTTTCCCTCACAGGCATTCCCCCACGTCCTTTTCCATCCCCACTCCCCCTCGTAACCCTCCCCCACTCCCCCGTAGCCTCTCCCCATGAGGCCTCTCCTCAAAGTCATTCACCCATGTCATTTTCCCTCCCCACTCCCTCCTGTAACCCTCCCCAACTTCCTCGTGGCCTATCCCCCGCGACCTATTCCCCCCCCTCTCCACTCGTTGCACCCTCACCACAACCTACGTCCTATTCCCCACCCTCATCACAACCCATGACCATATCCACACATCTCACCCTCACCACAACCCGCAACCTATTCTTCCCCCTTCCACTCGCTGCGACCATCCCACAACCATCATCTCCCAATTCCTGTGTCCCCCCATTCTTCCACAGTCTACATCCCACCATTCTTCCACCATCTATGTTCCTCTCACTCCCACGTCGTCCCTGTCCCATTCATAATTCCTTTCATCACTCACCCACCATACACCTCCACTCTCCATAGCTCGGATCACATCCTTCCACTGTAAATTACATACAATTATTTTCAAATAATTAAAAGGGGAATATTCCAAGAAAGATCAAAATTACAGAAAAATACTCACCCCCAAACACCAGAAGAATGTTGGAATTAAAAACTTAAGTGGAAAAAATAGACCAAGAGTGTAATAGAATTAGAAAATCACTTGAAGAGTCAATACAAAAAACTCACAATGAGTTACTAGAAGAAATAAGGCTCAAGAATGAGGCACTCAAGCAAGAGTTGACCCATAAAATTAAAGAACACATTTCAATGAAAGTCAGAATTGAATTACAAAAGGACATGGATAATCTAAAACAAGATCTTAAAGATGATATTTTTCAAGAACTCGGGGTTAACCTACAATGAGGTTTGGGAAACTTTGAACGAGAAATAAATGACGATTTGCAACAAATTCTAGTTGTAATGACACAACATCAGGAAGAAAATATTAATGAGATTTTAAATTTAATAAAAGGCCAAGGGAACCACCAAGCCACCCAACCACAACCAAGTGACTCAAGCACATAATACATCACCCCCACCACCACTGCCACCACCATATCCCTACAATTCAAATTCCAAACCTATATCACAACATCAAACCTTAATAATTTATCCTCCCAAAGGCAAAGTTGAACTATCAAAATACAATGGAGGCGATAACCAATGCGTGGCTTGGTTTAACAAAATTGAAGAATATTTCCATATATATGATATTACAACCGATGAAGAAAAGGTGAAATATGCATCCATGTACCTCAAAGGCATTGCATACAATTGGTATATATGGTGTAAAGGATGAATTCATTCATATAATTGGAATTATTTCAAAAATGACTTTTTAAAAATATTCCAGGGCATCTCAGATTTTTTTTTTTTCAAAAATCACCAGATTACAACAAAAAGGAAGCATAGATGAATTTATGCATCAATGGGAATCTCTCGCCACCTAAATATTTGGACTATCTGATGATCGATTACTCCATTATTACATAGGTGGTGTCAAACCACATATCCAAGGCAAGTTAAGATTACATGAGGTTACTATGGTAGAAATAGCAATACGCAAGGCAAAAGCCGCAGAAGAAAAAATAGAAGGCCAATAAAGATTCAACAAGGTTTACTAAAGGAGTGTACCTCAGACCATAGGAAATGAAAAATACATACCACCCAATCTATGTGAATATAAAATAAGAAATTTAGATTCCCAAAGGATAAAAGAAGGAAAATGTAAATGATGTGAAGAGAAATGGGACCCAAGACATAGGTTCCATATCAAAGATGACTCAAAAAAATTGTACACTTGTGAAGAAGAAAAAGATGATGAATCAGACTCAACAGAATCAATAAATGAAGAAATGGAAAATTTCCAAAACGACACTTCAGAGCTCATAGAAGACAACACACCAAGAATATCACTCGCAGCCATCATAGGCATTACCCAACCACACACTCTTAAATTAAAATGACATATAAAAAATGATAATTTCACCGTACTAATCGACACTGGAAGTACCCACAATTTCCTCGATATCAAGATTGCCAGGAAACTCAAATTATTTGTATATCTAGTCCCTGACATGAAAGTAATGGTTGCAGATGACAAAACAAATTTGAAATGTTGGGAAATTCCATAAGGTGAAACTCCAAATCCAAGATTTCAATTTGGAATCATAACTCTACACTGTCCCTCTGGGAGGGGTCCAATGGTTACAAACCTTGGGCATATACTCAGTCAATCATGAGGAACATTTCATCCATTTCAAATGGCAAGGGAAAAGTTATAAATTAGATGGTTTTCAACCTCCACAAACACAGGTTGTGTCATCACAACAAATGGAAAAAATGATCTAAAAAGGAGAAACCACATACTTCATCCAATGACGCAACACAAAAATACAAGAATTAGAACACGATGACTCCAGAACATCAGATGTCCAAGATCTAATTCAAAAACATAAGAAGGTATTTCAAGACCTTCCCATGGAGTTACCACCTCAAAGAAAAATTGAACATATAATTGAAGTTAAACCAGGATCAAGCCCAGTCAACGTTAGACCATACAAATACCCTCATCACCACAACACAAAAATAGAAAGATTATTCCAATACCCATTAAATTTTGTTGTCATCAAGAAACGAAGAAGTTCATATGCAACTCTAGTAGTGTTAGTTCAAAAGAAAGATGGATATTTCAGATTATGCATAGATTACCAAGGGCTAAATAAAATAACAATTAAAAATAAATTCCCCATCTCGTTTATTCATGAAATGTTGGATGAACTTCACAGAGAAATATATTTTTCAAAACTTGATTTTAGATATGGGTACTATCACATTAGAGTCAAACTAGAAGATGTATCCAAGAATGCCTTCCAAACACATGAAGGACACTACAAATTCAAGGTGATGCCCTTTGGGCTAACTAATTCCCCCACCACTTTCCAACTGAAAATGAATGAATTATTTCACCCATGCTTACAGAAACATGTCTTAGTTTTATTTGATGATATCTTAGTGTACAGTAAAACATGGGAGGAGCATATGAAACATTTGGGACAAGTGTTATCTCTTCTAGAGGAAAATCAATTCTATGCCAAAATGTCAAAATGTACATTTGGCAAGGAGGAAGTAGAGTACATTGGTCACATCATATCCAAAAAAGGAGTCAAGGTAGACCCCAAGAAAATCAAGGAAATAACAGAATGGACTCAACCCAAAAACATATCCAAGTTAAGAGGATTTCTAATATTGGCAGGATACTATCGAATATTCATCAAGAATTATTCTCATTTAACCGCCCCTTTAACAAATCTCCTTAAGAAAAACTCTTTCCAATGGAATTTGGAAGCACAAAAATGTTTTGAAAATTTAAAAAACATTATGTCCACAACCTCGGTATTAGCAACACATGAATTTTCCAAACCTTTCATCATTGAATGTGACACGTCATGTTTTGGAATTTGAGCAATATTGATGCAAGATGGGCACCCAATATCTTTTGAGAGAAGGAAATTAAATCAAACAGAATGATTAAAATACACTTACAACAAGGAAATACTTGCCATCATGCATGCATTAACAAAATGGTTCCAATATCTATTTGGAAGTAAGTTCTTGATACGCAAAGATCATAATAGTCTCGAGCACCTGTTACGAAATAAAACATTGTCAAACGAACAACAAAAGTGGATAGAGAAAATTTCCACGTTTTATATGGAAATTATACACAAAAGAGGAAAATACAACATCAAGGTTGATTCCCTATCACGAAAATATGAAGAAAAACAAGTTTTTGCAATATCATCTATTCCAAACTGGTTCGATGAAATCTGAACTGAGTATGCAAAAAACCTAGAGACTTTCTCTATAATCAACAATTTAAATCAATATACTAAGTTCGAATGGAAAAACGACATCTTATGGTATAAAGGGAGAATCTACTTAAATACCAACTTATTGAAGGGCATAATTGACACACCGTCAGCTGGAAGTTCAAATATGGAATGGGGTTGTCTAAATAACCTAAGCCGTTTGGAATGAAATGACCTGACGGGTTTAATGGCTCCGTTGGCCAACTAAAGTCCTAAAAATAATAAAAGAAATGAAACTAATCTATAAAGCTACAATATTATGAATATATGTTTAATAATTTACAAGTGTCGAAATAGAAACATGAATATGTGCATATGATTATAAAGAGTGTATATACAATTTACAAGATTTACTGGATATCTTGCGAAATAGATGTTTTTGAAAGTGTTTATAAAAGAGATAAAGAAAGCACATACATTTTTTTTGTTGTTGTTGAATATTAAAAGTCTAAAACTAATTAATGCTAAACAAATATAATTGAAATAAGAATAGACAAAGAGTCAAAGCTAATTTAGGCAATTCTTATTTCATTAATAAATCACTTAACTAAATAGAAAGTAAACTAACCGGTAACTAATCGACTAAACTGAATTTATCTCCCTATGCAATTCAAGGTCCTAACTGTCCCACGTATGAGGGAAACCTATAAAGGAACATAGATAATAATCCCAGAACAAACTCAAAGATGCAAAGGATCAATAATATAAAAACTGAATCATAAATATATAGATCTGGTGAGCTTAAGATAATGAACACTTATAAACAGAGGAAACTCAATACAAATTATTCATGTAATCCATCATTCAATATATAGCATAAATCAACAATAATTAAATGGCAGATTGATCACATATGTAATAAGGAACAACAAATTACAGACATAATTAAAGTACTTAATAATATGAAATACCATACGATAACAAGACTAAAGCTGAATCAAACGTAATAAAATTTCATAAGATGGAGGAAGGAAAACATAATGGGGTAAGCGTCACACAGGTCTAAAGCCAAACGATGAAAAACTTCTAAATAATGGTTTTCAAAAAATCATATGTCCATAATGTATCCCTGCCAAATATGTCTTCACTACTAACAGTGATCACTATTTAAACTAACTTAGGATTCACATACTCTTATCATGCAAGATAGAGTACAATCCCCCCAAAATAGATAGTATTACAAAAATAGTCAAATTGAAAACCACTCATGTATGAGTTGATTTGTAAAAATAATAAAAAAGTTTTTTCAACATAAAAGAAAGAAACTACTGATTAATAGAACGTACGATCCAAGATCTTTTATCCATGTAATCAACATCATAATCATCAATTTCCTGTAGATAGAAAAACCAATTTGATATTCAGAAAATAATGCTAACTAATATTCAGAAACAGACTTGCTACAAAATCATAGATTCTGTAGTTAGTCTTATTATTAACAAAGGAAATCAAAATTAAATATTCCTATTTGGATTTTTAATAACAGAATGAAAATAAAATCAAACAAAATCATTTTTACCATTAGAAATTAGCAAATTAAGGATCCGACAGTTCCGAATTTATGATGGCTTTGAAGTTGGTTTTATTTTTGATGATTATATTACCAGATTGCTTGGGTTTTTTATTAGCTCACTCTGTACATGCTCTCAAGTCTTGGTTTTCTTGTTCAAGTAAAGAATTGTGAGATGCCAAACATTTTACTTGTGCCTGCAACAATGGAATGTCACTGTAATAGCGTTCTATCCAATATAAGAAAGTGTCACAATGCACTGGTGCTATAGCAGACTAATGTTGAATGTATTCAGCAATAGGTTTTTCTTGTTTCCCTGAGGCTTGTTTCAAGTCTCGGCTAATTCCAACAAAACCTTCTTTGCCTTTGAGACATGAAGGTAATCTAGAGACAAAGTCATACTGTTCATCTTGTCCAATAGTTTCATTCCCGAGACATTGGTTGTTCGGATCTTCCTGAGCAAGGAAATAATTATCTCTTGATTTGAACAGTGATCATTGACCTCGATCGTAGAGATCGAGATCGAGCTCAAATGATCATTTTTTCGATTCCTTAAACTTCTAGAAATCAATCGATCAGACCTCTTATTCATGAAATTCAAATTTGAGCTTTGCGTTTTCTTACCCTTATGAATTTTCCTTACAGTAGGTTTATCATTATGGTTCTGCTTAGGTTCATTCGCAAGCACAGGGGAATATATTCATTTTAATTTGCCCACTACCTGTTCCAATTATTTTTTTGGTGAAAACATACATCGTGATTTCTTAACCACCGGGGTTTTCAAAGAAATAGACATAGATTCATTAAATTCACAGCCATCAGGTGAATTGAAACCCTGACCTTCGGTCTCAAGACTATAGAAATTGGGGTTTGCAATTAAAAGTGGGTTCACTGTATTTTCGGTCTTGGAAAAACCATTTTGACTTAGGAAACTTTCCCAATTATCTCCGATTTGTGACAGGTTGGATAGAAACAATATTTTAATAAGCCCGTGATGAAAGAGGCTCGACGTAGATTTCATTCTCTATCTCTTAAAACGTTTTGGCATTTTGTATAGGCTCATTAAAAATTAGAACAACATGTTCAATTCAAACCCTATGAATAACAGAAGAAGCAGAACGTGGTATAGAAAGACCAAAGCATACCAGCCTTCGCATGTTATAAATTTCTTCAAAATCAAAATAAGGTCGTGCCATCTAGTTTTCAGGACGTTAATGGGAATACCTTTAGGGTAGTAGGTAGACTTGTGAGAGACCATGAACAAGTTCCATGGAACATCCAACATTTTTGCATTTTTAAACCACTTTTCACTGGCCTGCGGGAGTCCTGTTTCTTGGGCCACAAATTATTCTGTGACCTCTAATTGCACATCCCCGACCTTCGCCCTAAACCCATAAAATGTATGTGAAAATGCCTATGCGACTGCAAGGTTGTAACCATCGAATTTCTTGAGGAAGATATCCCAATCGTGAGACTTAAAATCATCGACGGCGTCATCGTGGGCAAGAAGACTTTGACATTCGTTTGGTTTGATTCAAACCACATGGGACATGTCCATCATGAAAAGGACACAGGGGGGGACTTGGGATTCCAATAAACAAGTAGTAGAGAGAGGTCTATGCAAACTAAAATGGCTCGAAAAATATGAAGTTTGGAGACTTTCATAGCTTGATAAAATGAGTCTGGGAAAATGGAAAAACCAGAGGGCACACAAAACTATGAACCATTACCCATAACGAATATCAAACCATCCACCAGTATCAAATGCCAATTAGAATAATGAATGGTTTCAATAATGGACAGGACAATAGGGTGAGGTAAATTTGTGGGTACATCAGACCTGTACCAAGCGACATGAATGTTGATATGAATGTTGAGAGAATGAAACCCATATCGAATGTTAATCCAATGTTTCTGCATTCATACATTTCAAAAATTAAAACCAACGATCAACCATAGAACCAATTAAGTCATGATACCCATAATACATAAAAATTGTGATAGTGAATTAATCAATGAGTTTATAAAACTTGAAGCTTAGCAACATATAGATGCGTTCAAAGTGAAATTTCTTAGGTAGAAACTATAACTACAAAATCATTACCCAAACCAAGTTTTTATTTAAATTCATGATTACGATCATGAATTTAAAAACAAAACAAACAAAAATTTCAACGAAAAATGCATGAGACAAGTTTAGCCCAATTAAGGGGTGTGGCATCTACAAAACGATATAAGAATTTATAAATGTAAGGGGTGTGGCAGCTACAAAAAGATATAATCTCTTTGTGGTGATTTTAATTGTGATAAAAATTGATAGAATTGTTGGCTGCCAACAATGTCGACATACTGGGCGAAGCAGTTATCTCTGTATCACCAGGAAATTTATGTCAGAGGCTCAGATGAAATAAATTTTTTGAAACAATTAAAAACATATCAAGCATTCCAATCATAACTCAGAAAATAAGGCAGTTTAACATTGGATGTATTTTTGTTCAAAAAATGTAGTCTGATATATTATTTAGATTACAGGTGTAGCAACATTTATACAGATAAATTTGATACCGTTGATAGACCCACTGCTGCCAACAGGCATCCATACCCTCGGCATGGATTTCATTTAACCCACTCTAGTACCTCTATCATGTCCAAGAGTCATCCATTCACGATAAAAACATCTTAATGCTTGATCATATCAAAAGGAATACCTGAGAAACTTCTTAAACCCAACATTGCTTCTATGTCAGCGGGTCTGTTCAATACCCCAGTGAAGTTGCCTTGGTATCATGAGTGCACTTACCCGCTTCCAGCAGTCCTATTCAGTGTCCCGACGGGTTTGCAAACACTTCCGACACATTTAGTTCTTCCAACTCTCTAGAATTTGTTTATAAATTTGCAAAAACTTCATGATATTCAAGAGAGAGGGGTGATATTGAAATATCATAGTTTGGAATGAAAAGTATGATCAATTGCAAATTAGTTTTTTGTTTTGATGACCTTCATCATGATTTGGACATTTAGATTTATGTTAAGAAACCATCTTGAGGATGGGGAGGTACAGTTGAGTTGTTTTCCTTAAAACAGGGACATCGTTAGAAGTTTGTTAAGGATAATCACATATTCCTATGTTTTTAATGAGAAACTAGGAACACTGTTTGAACAGAAACTTCCCTATGCTGATCTGAGTTTTAGCAGTTACTGCTTATATGCTTGAAAATTTATCAACTGCTGCTACAGAACAAGAGTTTTGATTCCCTTCAACAATTTAAATGGTGATTCAAACATAATGATTCATAAAATAAATAAAAAACAAGCAAAATGAAAAGAACCAAAATCAAGAACAAAAAAGAAAATAAAAAATATTTACAAGAGGGTGGATCAGAAATCATCAGGTGAAATACCTCTTGAGAGCCTGGCCATTCACTAGGAAAGTGTCTGGCTGTCCCTCCAAATTATGCAAATGAAACGAGCTAGGACCCAATTTTTCATAAATTACAAATTGTCCCAGCCACAAGTTTTGGAACTTGGTATGTTCCCCCTTACCCTCGTGGGATTTTTCCCACTTGAGAACTAAATATTCAATATCAAAATCCCTATCAAAAGATGAATTTGAATCAACCCATCTTTTTACAATTTATTGGTGCTAATCCAATTTCTGTTTTGCTTGCATTCTCACCTCCTCTAGTTTTAACAAAGATTTATCTAGTTTTCTAGGGGAGGGAACTCTTCTTCTTGAACTTTTTGCGATAGTTGTAGAGAAGGAAGTAAGACATGTAGAGGGAGAATGGCTTCTCTTTCGTAGATGAGAAAAAAAGGGGAATTATGAACATAAGCTTTCAGAGTTACCCTATCAGGCCAAATTGCATTATACAGTGCATTATGCCAATTCTTATGGTTTTTGAAAAATGTCCTTTTGATAATATTGATTAAATTATTATTTGTCGATTCTGCTAGGCCATTCCCTTAAGGTTAGTAACTTGCAGAATATTTAATTTTAATCCCTTCTTCCAGAGAAAAAACATTCATATCAAGGGATGAAAAGTAAGAGGTGTTATCGAAAACTAGACATTCTAGAATTCTTAATCGATTAATGATGTGGGAGTTCAAAAAAGATACTACATGATTGGTGTTGACCACTTTTAAAGGTACAAATTCAGACCATATTGTGAATTATTTTGTTGCTGTAAGGATGTACTTGTGTTGTTACGAAGAAGGGGGATTGATTGGACCTATGATGTATAGACCCCATTGCTGAAAAGGTGCATCTATAGTAACAGGGTGCAAAGGAAAAGATGCCTTTTTGACCTGGCTTGTAGCCTTTTGGCAGATTACACATTTGCGGGACAACATATGGGAATATTTAAACAAGGTAGGCCAATAGTACCCATCCCTTATCACTTTGTGGGAAATGGTATCTCCACCAAAGTGACCACCAGATTTACCTGCATGAAGTTCGGCCAACACTCTTTCAGACTCCTCGTTTTCTAAACAACGCAGAAAAACACCATCAAATTTCTTTAGAAATAAAATATCATTGATTAAATGGGAAGATGAAGATTTAATCCCAAGTGCTCTTCTATTTTTGGGATCAATATTACAGGGAGAAGATCCATGCGTTAAATAGAATCTAATGTTCTCATACCAAGAATTGGGTGTAGCTTGTGCACAACTGATTTATTTTTGGTGATGATGATTTACAGTTGATGTATTTATTTGGCATTCTTGTTCCTCAACAGAATCAACCACTAGTTTACACAGTCCTTAACCTCTAAAAATTTGTGCAGGAGTTACTTCAAGGTCATATTACTGTAGTGATGTCATCCAATTTTCCCTTTTCTCACCCAAATCGTTTTGTACTAACAGGTTTCTCACAACAGGGTAAGGAACAACAACTTTGGTTTTGGATTTGAATAGGTAAGACCAGAAGTGTTTCACTTCTTTGGAAACAACATATGCCTGTTGATATACTGTTGGGTATTTAAGTTCTTCCCCTTTAAAAGCTGAGCTCATGAAGGCAATGGGTATCTCATTTCTTTCAGCGTTTTTTTGTGTAAGTAAAATAACATAAGATCGGTCAGATGCAAAAGTGTAAAGAGTGAAATCCTAAGAAAAATATGGACTCATCAAAAAGGGTCTTCTATTATTTATTTTCTAATTGAATTGAAAGCTCGAATTTCTTGAGGTCCCCATATTTACAAAACATCCTTTTTAATTAAATTTTGTAACGGTCTAACCATTTCTAAGAAACTCGGGACAATTTTTCTGACAAAATTAATCTTACCCAAAAAGGATTGCATGGCCTTTTTGGGAGATGGAGGGGCGAGTTTAGAAATGGCTTGGGTTGTTTTGGGATCAATAATAATTCTGTCATTAGATACTATGAACCTAAGCAATTTTCCTTGCTCTACTACAAAGACTGATTTCTTAGGGTCGAGAGATATGTTGAACTTACGACATCGTTCCAAGACAGCCCTAAGGTGAGACAAATGATCTTTCTTTTTTTTAGAAAAGACGGTGAAATCATCAATATAGATCACAACTGACTGGTCAATAAGGCCACTGAAAGCAATGCCGATTGCTCTTTGGAAAGTGGCACCGATATTTATTATTCCAAAAGGAATTTTCATGTAGGCATAAGTTCCCCATGGGGTACGAAAGGTGGTTTTAAGATGGTCCAACAGAGACATAAGGACTTGGGTGTATCCCAAAAAACCATATAACAAAGATCGTCTTTCAGATCCAGACACCTGTTGAAGAATCTGTTCCATTAGAGGAACAAGATAGTTGTATTTATTAGACGCTCAGTTGAGGTTACAAAAATCAACACATAATCGAATTTCACCACTTTTCAAGTTCTTAAAGGGACAAAATTAGACACCCATTGAGTGTGCCTAACCAAGAAAATTATCTTTGCAGTTAGTAATTTCTTTAGTTCCTTTTTAACAGTAGATTCCAACTTAGGATGCATTTTCCTCAATTTCTGTTGAAAAGGATGAGTTTGGGGTTTCATAGGGATTACATGTCTTTTTTTTTAAGTAAAAAAGAAGATCCTACTATATTAATATTTCAAAATTACACCATGAAATGGAGGTGCCAGTTGTCCCACCTGTGAAGGAAACCGAGATAGCTGGCCAATCCAAACTAGCATGCAAACTCAAAACATTGTTCTGCCACCCTACCCAAAGGAAACCAGGGTACATGGCTAGTTTCAACAGTAGTCTGATCATGCCTATGCTATCGCTACCATGTCTATGAGCTAGAAGAGCTACAGCTCTGATAAACATCAAAAAAAGAAAGAGTTTTGAGCGATGTTAAACATGAGAACCTATTAATCAGTGTCCTCATGGTAGTCCTTCTCCTTGCCACGTCTAACAGGAATGGCATAAATCTGAGCACAGGTGGGGCATTGTCACCTTGGGGTGGCACTGGAGTAGGCAGCATACAACATGTCCAGGCATTGGTTTATGTGGACAGCTCTGAAGATTTGGTCATCCACCATGCTGTGGACCTCGAAAATCAGATTCAGGTGCTCCGAGTGAAGAAGTGGTGGCTGGGGTAAATTTTTCTCATCGTCCTCCTCCTGGTGTACATGTTGCTCTCGCTATGGCTTCAATTCGTCACGATCCTTGTAGATGTTCTCCTCGTTGCCTTCCGACAACTCTTCCTCTA
Organism: Picea mariana; assembly: GCA_032191745.1. Classification (NCBI taxonomy): domain Eukaryota; kingdom Viridiplantae; phylum Streptophyta; class Pinopsida; order Pinales; family Pinaceae; genus Picea; species Picea mariana. The sequence goes on along the minus strand of JASDQU010207954.1, from coordinate 13,621 downwards.
CCAGACAGGTGGCGAATTCCTCAATGGGAGTGTCGCTAGGACTATGTGCTGCTCATGGGTGGGGAGGTAGTGTGTCTTCTCCAAAACATGCCCAGGGGTTCCAATTGTCTAGAACCGTGAACATGATACTTTCAAAATTTTTTGGGGGAGTTCCTCCGAAGGAATCTCCTCAACATACATTCTGGGGGGTGAATTTGCTTCTTTGGACACCCTGGTTCTCTTTCGCTTGGCTAACACCATAACTCGTTCAAACTTCTTGTGCCTCTTCCATCGTGAGTCGGCCGCGTACCACCCTATGCCTATGCAAGGCCTTCCCCTTGTTCGTGGCATGGTTAAAACAAGAATGAGAGCCAAAACACCCCTTGCACTGTTGTTCTTGCTCGGCTCTGTAACCTT
>JASDQU010207953.1:21562-36536 GCA_032191745.1 Picea mariana | reverse complement strand
ATTTATGTAAAAAAAAATGAGAAGGAACAAAAAAAATAGTTGTTAAGCAATCGTGTCCTTCACTCCAAGAAGACCTCACAACTGTGCAAGTTTGTGCTCATTGAAGATTTTGTTGAATATGTAGATGTTTGCACGGATCTGATGAAGTATATGAACCATTGAGATATCCAAATATATCCACTTTATCTTCTTGTAATGAAAAATATCCAAATAAAGTTTGGATGAAATTTTGAAAACCATCCAATCGTTTCTGGAAAAATGCTGAAATTTTGTTGATTATAAAACGATCATAACTTCACTTCCCAAACTCCGTTTCAGATGATTTTTTTTTTTAAATTGGATAGTTCCTGAGAGGAATTCAAATATGCAATTTGTTTCTGCAATTTTTTCTCAGAAAATATCATAAACTAGTATGATGTGCACGGCTCCACTTTTGTCTACTGAGATGCATGCATTGCACATGGAAAAGTGTCTGCATGTGACCCCCTGAGATGCATTCCATATATATTCCATATCAAATTCAGAAAATAAATATGAAATGGAGTATACATCATCTTCAATTAATGGAATACAAATTTCTGCAAATATTTTTGTAGAAGACTCTTTAGAATAAGAGGCTTGATCTTTTGATGGCTCCTCTTTTGGCTTTATCTGTTCAACCTCCTGCATGAAATCTTCAAAATATTATTTATTCCCAAATAGAACCTCCAATATAGTCCATAATTCATTTGGAGTTGATTCTTGTTAGTCATCATATACGTGGTGGAGAATTTCTGGAGAGACAGACAAGAAGATAAATCCTATGGCCATATCTTGTCTATTGAGAAAGTCATTTTTCTCATCGACAGAATTGGGCTCTACCTCCATTGCCATGGTTATTAGGTATAAGCCTCTAGCTCTGAGAAAAATTAGAATATTTTGCTTCCACTCCAAATAGTTATGAGGTATGAGAAGTATTATCAGTGAGTAAAACATATATTCCATCTTTTTCGCGTTCTTCAATCTTCAGTACCTGCAAAAAATAATTTGGTGTATCTTTTGCTTAGCAATCTGTCAACTTTGATACCATGTAAATGTGTTGAACCTGCATAGAATATATCTAGCTAGAAAATACCACACACATTTGTAGAGAGAATAGGAGAAAGAAGAAGAAGCAGAGAAATAATGAAAGAATTCTCATTAACCATATTCCACACTCAAAGAGTGAATAATTTACAATAGATATAGGATACATGAGTAATTAATGTGCCATAGTGGTGGTCTAGAGTGATCTGGACACACACCAATAGTTACAGGAGTAAACTGCCACCTAGTCTAGTCTCTCGGGCAGTTATGCGAGTGAACTGCTACCTAGCTAAGTTAACTAGTCAACTAGTCTTCAGTTAACTGACTGAACAGAGAGCAGTGAGGAGTAGATCAAGGAATCAAGGGTAATGTTCCAGTATGGTGATGATCCCAAGGAAAGTGTGCATTAGCATGGTGATGATCCCAATGTTGCATGGTGACAAAACCAATGCAGCATCTAAACTCAACTCAGGTAGTGTATTTCCACCTTCATTTTTTGTTCCTCTTTATTCTAATGAGAAGGCCAATTTTTATGTGTTGTTTTCCTTCACAAATGGGGTATTGTTGTTCTTAGGATTTTGCATTCCTCCATAAAAACCTAGGCCTTCATGCTTGGCACTTAGTTTTATACAATTGGGCTTAGGATGCCTTGTCCTCTCTTTCATAGCCCTTATCCATTGTAGTTGATCTACCTTAGTAGCTTGGAACCAATTCCTCTGGTATGCTTCTCAAATTCACCAAAAGGGTCTCTAGAAATGTTTATAGGTGATCTTACCAATGTGTCTTAGTCATGGATCTAGCTTCCATAGTAGCAAAACGTGTTTTCCTAGTTTCTTGAATAGTTACTTGTATCTTTTTCAATGCTTCTTCCTTCGACTCTACCAATTCTAGCTAATGTTGGGCCATTATCTAAGTGAGCTTGTCCTCCTTCCAGCTATCCAAATGGATGACATTCTCTCCCAAGTTTACAAGTCGCATTCTTCTCTTGTCTGAATCTTCTATAACAACTATCAGGGAGTATTAAAATTCAATGAATTGATTCTCTAGTAATGGTGATAGTTTTGTAGAGTTATCAAGGTATTTTTCTAGATTTTCCATATTCTAGTCAAACATATGTACCTTCTCCTTCAAGTATCTTGAAGTTGCACATCGGTGGCCTACATGTCTTCCAACCTTTCTCCATTTTATTTACCCATGCTAGGTTTTCTCAGTCTTTAAAGTTATGGTAGCCATGTCACAATGAAGGATTCAATTACTCTCATACCATATTATCCATAAACAAGAGACTTATATCCCACTTGCTCCACCAACACAGATACTTTGTGGAAATAATTTATGATCTTTACTTCTCTATCTTATGAAAAAAATATCTATTGTTTGAATGGCTACAAGGCCTTTATTCTTGGTTCAAATATGAGTGCAAATACTCTTCAAGATTAGAGGTATGGCCTCCTCTCTAGTGTAACATGTACACATCAACCAACTAACAACACTATAGTAACAAGGCCAATAAAAAACAATACTCTACAAGTACTCTATTGTTAAGATTTATCTATTCACTGTAACTCCTTGCACGTTGATATCCAACTGAATTGAATATATCAAGATGATCAAGGTTGATACTATGCTTCTTTGATTGTTGTATGACCATGAAGGATCTGCTTAGTCTTGGGTTCAAGGCTTGGTTTCTTCTTTGGTATCATTGTCCAATAATAACCATCAACAAGTTCAAGTGACTCTACTTCTATTACCAATAATAGATCAACCTCTGTTGTGTTATGATAACAATGCATAGTCTCTAGACTTGTTTCCACACAGAATGAACAATGCTACTAGTGTTCTATGTAGTGTTTGGATAACCAATGAACTCGTCTCAATGGTCCTTTGGATGAAATCACCATAAGTATGTACTTAGGCTTCAACTACAACATTCATTACAAGGAATTGCTCATCAACATGTAAGTATTTTTCCCAAGTGACTACAATGACATGAATGAAGCTTCACTGACAATTATCATGTAAACCAAAAATCCTTCACTAGTTTCTAGTGCTTATGATCAACTTCGATTTGAATTATCCATAATTACTCGAACCACATAAGATATGGGAATTTATTAATTCACTTAACACCATTTATTAAATCTGCATGTGAGGCATATGTTTTAATGACACAAGAGTGGACAACAAATCCACAAATTCCAATGCTTTGACTCTTGAACTTGGGAATTCCCATGCAATCTTAACTCAAAATATGCCAAACAAGGAAGAGAGGAATTAAATAATTCAATTTTTGATTTAGTGGCACCAATTACCACTCATCTCTCTCCCAAAACGTTAAGCAATATTTTTGACAACTCACATGCCCATGTTTGGATCGTATGGCCTCATGGAATCAATGAAAACCTAATACCATGCTAGTATGCCCTTTAAAACCTTCAAGGAATATGAAATGACTTGTGTGTAGCCATGGGTAAGCAAAGAACTTGCTATGTCTTCCACCAGGAATCAATAATCTTGACAAACTAAATTAGAAACCTTTTAGAATGGTGCAACATTTAGTTCATGGCAGTGATATATATCTAATCTCAAACATACATGAATGGTGGAAAATATATCGCTCTTGATACTCTTTAAATACTAAGGAGAATACTACTAAGAAGTAAAACACATATTTACATTATGGAATGAATCGTCACACCATTAAAATAACTATGTAGCCATTAAAATCTACAGTGGCTTCCATTTAAAATTAGATACAAAACTAGCACATCATTTAAACAACTCAGAGAGAAAAGATATCACACGTGAACACAATATTTACCTTGGAAACCCAAATGAGAAGAGCAATAGTTGAATAGTTTCGGAGTCTTATTTTGACAATATTTAGAGCTCATGGCCTGTTGTGCATATGTTGGGTATGTGTTATATTCTTTGCATGACTAGATCTAGTGTTTGTGTTGCGTTGGGCATGTGAGGGGGTTAGAGGGGGGAGGGAGGCACTAGCCCCCCTACCTAGGGGGTCATAAGGGGGTGGGAACCCCGCTGCGTGGGGGGTCGAGGGCAACATGTCCGAAAAAAATTGACATTTTCTGTGATCATTTTTTGTAGTTTTATCGACACATGTTTATTTGCAAATGGTTTTCTAATTCCGGTTTATGAATTATGGTTGTTGACTTATCCAGGTCAATGGATTAGGGATTTGTATGCCACGAGATCTTATATATGTATTATATTGTAAAGAAATGAAGAGATGATGAATAGAAGATTAGAGGTGCATCTCTAAACAAGTTGTTGGTTTTCCCGGTTTGGGTTTCCAAGGTAAAAATATATTTGTAATGTGTGTATGCCATTGTATCTTTTTTATTTTTATTAAGAATTTTTTTGTAGTAATTAATTGTACAAGGTTAATATACAACATATACCTCTTTCCATCAAAAGAAGAAAAAAATTTGTGATACTAATTTGATCCACAAATGAAGGAATGACATCCCACTTTCTTTACCAACACAAATCCTCTAGGGAAATTAAAATTTGACCTCTATTCTCAGTATTGTATAGATATCAATATCTTCGGTGTAGCCTACACACAATAACCAATTGAAAATGAAATAACAAAATGTACCCCTATTGTTCAATATGCAAATTAGGTCTCTAACTCAATCAATGCAATAAAATCGTATGTATATACTCAAGTTCTTTGGGAGCAATGTACCCACTCAACATCTAGATATGTATTTGGTGTCATTGTGCTTGTTCTAATTCCAAATGTTTTAAGTTTTATGTGGCGATGTTTGATCCAACACCCAATGGTTCAATTCCTCTTATTCTAGGTTGAATACTAATTAATGGAGTTCATTCCATGTATAATACATGCTTAGCACTCCCATTCTGTTACTCAAATGAGGGATTATATATGTAAATTGTGTAATTACTCAAGAAAATTGCAAGGAGCTCTTTCCTTCAACTCGACAAATTACTCTACAATTTTAATTAACTAGGAACTATGAGCCAATATACATAAGAATGATTTCTTATTCTCAAGAACCAAATGAATGACACACCCTCTAAATCCATTCGTGCAAGAACCCTATTCAAGGGTTCAAATCCAATGAAAACTATGCATACATACTTGCTCCTCCTCCTCCTGATATATGAAATGATGGTTCTACTCATTAGGATAATATGCTATTGCAAGTGCCAATAGTGGGAAACAATTGCACCTAGTCAATGCTAAATTGAAAAACCATTGTTTCGCAGTCTTCCAATTGATAAATACTTAGTTGCTCAATTCAATTAATAAAAAATAAATACCATTTGACTCCTTCTAAGAGACTGCCAATTATATGGTCTTCAGACTATCTCTTGCACACTTTCCTTCCCATCACCCTTCTCAACACCTTTACAAACAAATATACATGAGACCTCTAAGAGATTTACACAATTATATTTAACCTCCAATATCCAAAGGGGAATATTAAAAATTTAGCATTGATACAAAGGGAAACAATTTAGAATCCTATCACTCCAACACTAGCCAAGTCAATTCTCATGATAACCATAAATATATTGTCCATTAGATAAGAGATTCAGTAGGCCTTCCTATAATGCACCATAGATGACAAAGAGTAATGTAATATGTGCACCTAACACTCCTACATTCACATAAGAAAACCTATTGCAAGGTATGACCCATCCAAAGTTAAATGTGGCCTAGTAGTAATGTGTACAACCCACATGACCGCATGCGGTCCTAGGGAAGGTTGGGAGGATTGTTAATGGTACAAAGTATTCCCATTGCCTCTTGGTTAGCCAATGCTTCTTCTAAATTCACCCAACATAAAAACATTGCTCAAAAACAATGTTAATAGCCTGAGGAGGACTTTAGTGTTGAATATGATGGACACAATTAGAAACTAGCTAAATATGTGCAACAACTCTTTCACAAAATCCCTCGATCTCATTCACCCAATTAGATAAGTAATCTAAAACTTCTAGATGTTGCAATTAAACACACATTAGACATGATTTTATTCCAAGATGAATTAATAATCACATCAATCAATTGGTGGATGAACCAAGTTGTGCACAAATACAAACTAAGGGAAAAGTATGTTTTTATCACTTTCAATTCAATAGAATATGTTTGTATGATTCCACCATTAATTAACATACCCAAGATAATAAGAAGTGCAATGTCCATGGAACAGGTATTCAATTACACAATAAATTAATTAATTGGATTGGAATGGCAAACCATGACTCAACAAACTAACCAAGAGAATGTCAATTAATTAGAATTAACCAAGTACTCCACAATTCTTCAACCAATGAGAAAATGTCAACACATAAAGACATTGAATGTTACCTAGGGAAACCTGAAGGAAAAAAAAAAAGAACAACCATCAAATGGTTGCATAGTTTATTTTAGCAATCTCTAGTTTACAATGCAACTAATGGCTCTTTGTGCATATTCACCTCCTTGGCCAAATGCTCCTTTAAAAGTGAAAGTATAAGAACAAACAGAGAGAGGTGGGATAATGGAGAGGCCAAAAGAGATGACCTTTCATTTCTAGTCTTTATTATTATTATTATTATTTTCTTTCTTTTCTCTTTTTTACTTTTGCATTTGCATTGTTTGTAATAGTTTGTCTAACCATCTTAATTAATCAAATTACACTTACAAGTAGTGAGTCTTAAGCCATTAACTTGTTAGGATCTATTTCCTATATGAAGACTAGTGATTAATAAAAAGGCCAAGCATTCCTTTCCTTTTCATTTCTCATTCCTCTCTTTTCATTTCTCCTTTCTCCCTTTTATTTTATTTATGTACATTATTCTTTATAATTCATCTACCCTTTTTTAATTACAAAATTACACTTACAAGTACGAAGTCTTACAACTATTTACTTATTCAAATCCATTTTGAATCATGTTTACTTTATAAATAAATATAACATTTTTTAAACATCTTAATCTTATAATTACAAAATTAAACTTACAAGTATGAAGTCTTACAACTATTTACTTATTCAAATCCATTTTGAATCATGTTTACTTTATAAATAAATATAACATTTTTTAAACATCTTAATCTTAAAAAAAAAAAAATACTATTTACTTATTCAAATCCATTTTGAATCATATTTACTTTATAAATAAATATAACATTTTTTTTAACATCTTACTCTTAAAAAAGAAAGATAATTACATGTCCAACACATATATTCTAATTCACAAATAATTAGATTTTCAATTTATCAAACTATCACTTAATTTTTAATTTTTAATGCATTCCATATATGGCAATGGCAACCTATTATTTTAAAATATTTGGATTGTTTCATCTGCATTCCTTTTCAATCACCAAAGTATTTTTGGACTTTTTTCCATTCCCGAGTCTGATGAATATTTTAGATTTTAGTCATACGATATCTCGTTGGGATCTTTTTATCGAAATCAACACAATCTTTGAATATATTTTTGTTTGCTCTGAAATGGACTCTACCTTTTTGTATGTTTATTGAAGCAATAGTTTTAATTATTTAATATGTTTAAAGAATACTATGATTCATATATTATGAACGCCTGTAGTTTTGACTAATTTTTTATATATATAATTAATTATTAATTAATTAATACTATTTTTATTTTTCTCTTTGTCCAAGTTGTATGACCCGTGAACATTATATTAATACTTTAAAACTTATATTAATACTTTGAAACATTATATTAATACTTTAAAGTCAATTTATTTCATTATGTTAATACTTTATTTTTTAATACTTTGCATCGAGGTTAGAAACTATTATATCATTATTTTATTGGATGCCTATTTCTTTACTTTTATATTAAAATCCTCATGATAATTATGATGGTGTTGGAGTTACAATATTTTATGTCAATTAAAATAAGGATGGCACGGTCCTACTGATAAATTAGCATAAAAGAAATTGCAACAGAACAGAAGAGTAATTGAGTAAAGAGTACGTTGTGACATACATACTACTGTTCACAAACATTTGCCAAATCCTGAACTGAGTTCAAAGGATTTATGCTTGATGGTTAATATGCAGTGAATTTCATTTTAAAATAGTGAAAGACTAATTTTTTTTTATTTTAAAGCTATTTTTAAAATATCAATAATTATTGGAATAATAAAAAAATAAAAAGTAAAAAGAATATATATATATATTATATTTTAATTTGGCATTTGAAGTTAATACTAAATAACTAATATGAGTATGAGTTAGTGTTTAAAGTAAAAATATAGTTAGTAATATGATATAGTGAACTTTATACTCTTGCTAATATTTAGAATTAAGAAGAAGTTAATAATATGTGTAAGGAATCTATATTTTGAATTAGTTATATTTGACGTTAAGAAGAAATTAGTATGTTATATTAAATATGTATTTTTGAGAAGATTCAAGATTGTAAATTAGATTTGATGTTAAATTTTCCTTTAAAAATGGATAAAATCCAATATATATCTTTTTTTAATATATTTAGAGAATGAAACCTAGTGAAATAACATGTTTTGGATGGTATATGAGGCTATTCAACAAAATCTTTAAGAATTAGGTAAGAAATAGGTAAACAATAGGATAAAATGGACTTTTCTTCCAATTCAATATTTTTGTTGCATCTCTTACATATACACTAGTTGCGAGATATATCATCATCATATTTCATCCTTTGTTTATGAGCACATTCTTCAAGAATTAGGTAAGAAATAGGTAAACAATAGGACAAAATGGACTTTTCTTCCAATTCAATATTTTTGTTGCATCCCTTACATATACACTAGTTGCGAGATATATCATCATGATATTTCATCCTTTGTTTATGAGCACATTGATGAGAAAAAAGGTCAAACTATGCAAGATGATAGTGAAGGTTATGGGAGAGCTAGTTCCTAAGATAGCTTAGAGTAATGGTCTAATCAAACTCACTGTAATTTAGGAGAAAGCAAATTTTATAGTGAAATCCAAATATAGTTTAGACATGTTCCTCCAACTTCTTCCACAATAATTTTATAGATATCTCTATTAGATACTAAATGGTTAAATAAAATAAATACTATTGAATCTCAAATATAAATTAGAATTCAAAATCAACATGGTTATGTTCAAGGGTCATTCTTCATCATTATCTCCGTAAGGCTAAAATTAAAATAGGAAAAAAATAAAATAGAAAACCTAGTTTATAAGTCTTTGTACCATTTGGAAATCATTGCTTTCACCCCAAAACACTTTTTTAGCTTGGCCTTCAGTAAGGAGAGGCCTACATGTCGGCAATCGACTACTCACCTAGGGACATTCAACCCAAATATCCTTCATGTGGTCGAATGAGTCACTCAAACACTTTTTTGGTTTATATCCCCTTGCCAAGTTTATCCAAAAATGGGTCGAGTCCTTTTGTCCCTAGTTTTTATTAAGTTCCATTTCATGAAAAGAACTGTTGTTAGGTGATAAACTCCCATGGCCAATCAAACTTCAAGGTTCATGGTAGTGTCTAATAGTGGAGATGCTCCTTTTTATTTTGAAGAGAAGCAATGATGTAATAATTAATCACACAAATTATGCTAGAAGTTTTGGTTGGTTTAACAACATTCTAATTTGTGTGACCATGTCCATGCAAAGGCTTACACAAGTCTAGAGGTTGGAATTAAATGTGGGCTATGTTACACAACTTCTTGAATTTTGTTAGGCACAATATGTACTATGAACATGGAGCCACATGTCCAACCTTTCTACATGTTCAACCTGCTCTCAACGGTGTTAACATTTAAAGAGATGACCTTGGCATTAAAATGACAAAGAGATATAAGAGAAATGAGAGAGAAGATGCATAGTTTCCTTGCTATCACTCAACGAAGTGATAAGATCACTTCGCTAACACTTGTGATTTCGAAGGGGTATAGACCACCAAGCTTGACAATCATCATTGAGTGTGAATCATCACAAACATGGAGCTCAATGTTATCAACGTTCAAAGCTAACCCCCAAGAACCATGATGATTTATCATCTAATGTGGTGCATCTTTAAGCAATTGTCTAATGTTCTCAAACTTATGTTTGTGCCTAAGTCTCTAACTATTTAAGTATATTATTTTTACCATATTTTTTTATTAAACTTTTTACTTTATAACTAATTCATATTTTGAAATTAATTAAATGATATTAAATAAACAACTTTAAAATATATATATAATTTAATTTTTTTTATTTGTAAATATGATACCTTAACCAAAAGGCTACACTTGTTAAAAAATTGTTAAAATGACATTGTGATGATGCTACCATTCATACCCCTATGCATACATTTATGAAATCTTATTTAATTAAGTTGAAAGGATTTATGATCATTCATACCCCTATGCATACATTTATGAAATCTTATTTAATTAAGTTGAAAGGATTTATGATCATTTAGGTACTAAATATGTAATGTAAGCATATCTTATTTAATTGAGTTGAAGGGATTTATGATCATTCATAGTACTAAATATGTAGTGTAAATAATTATGTGACAATGTAAGTTAAGGCAAATATCAATTGATTCATCTTAATAATGATTTATGATTTGTTATATGAGAAAAAAAAAATTGATGAAATTAATTGTATTGTTTTGAAATTTTGAAAATTAAGACAAATTTATTGATGATTTCTTTTGATTTTTTTTTTTAATGTTAATCACGTGTAACACATGTCATCTATATGTATCCCTAATGCACTTCGCTTCTCTCTGTGCAATTAGTAAAACTCTTACATGTCTATGTCTCTTGGGACCATGGAAAACATGGCATGATTCATGCTTAAGTTATGGTATCAACTTTCTTATCCATTTAATGAGCAAAGGAGCCCTAGGTATGATCAAGTATTCTAATGATAGTTAAGGGGGACATGCATAGGTTAACAGGGGCATGAAGTATTCTAATGACAATTGGTTGGTTTAACAACATTCTAATTTGTGTGACCATGTCTCACACAAGTCTAGAGGTTGGAATTAAACATGTCCTATGTCACACAACTTCTTGACTTTTGTTAGGCATAATATGTACTATGAACATGGAGCCACATGTCCAACCTCTCTACATGTTCAACCCGTTCTCAACGGTGTTAACATTTAAAGAGATGACCTTGGCATTAAAATGACAAAGAAGAGAAATGAGGGAGAAGATGCATAGTTTCATTACTATCACTCAACTAAATGATAAGATCACTTTGCTAACACTTGTGATTTTGAAGGGGGACATACCACCAAGCTTGACATTGATAATTGAGTGTGAATCATCACAAACATGGAGCTCAATGTTATCAAGGTTCAAATCTAATCCCCAAGAACCATGGTGATTTATCATCTAATGTGATGCATCTTTCTGCAATTGTCTAATGTTTTCCAGCTTATGTTTGTGTCTAAGTCTCTAACTATTTAATTATATTATTTTTCCATATTTTTTTATTAAATTTTTTATTTGGAATTAATTAAATGATATTAAATAAACCAATATATATATATATATATATATATATATATATATATAATTTATTTTATTTGTAAATATGATACTGTAACCAAAAGGCTACACTTGTTAAAAAAATTGTTAAGATGACATTGTGATGATGCTACCATTCATACCCCTATGCATACATTTATGAAATCTTATTTAATTAAGTTGAAAGGATTTATGATCATTTAGGTACTAAATATGTAATGTAAGCATATCGTATTTAATTGAGTTGAAGGGATTTATGATCATTCATAGTACTAAATATGTAGTGTAAGTAATTATGTGATAATATAGGTTAAGGAAAATATCAATTGATTCATCTTAATCCTTGATTTATGATTTGTTATATGAGAAAAAAAATTTGATGAAATTTTTTGTGGTGTTTTGAAATTTTGAAAATTAAGACAAATTTATTGATGATTTCTTTTTATTTTTATTTTTTTTTAATGTTAATCACATGTAACACATCTCATCTATATGTGTCATCTATATGTATCCCTAATGCACTTCGCTTCTCTCTGTGCAATTAGTAAAACTCTTACATGTCTATGTCTCTTGGGACCATGGAAAACATGGCATGATTCATGCTTCAGTTATGGTATCAACTTTCTTATCCATTTAATGAGCAAAGGAGCCCTAGATATGATCCAGTATTCTAATGACAGTTAAGGGGGACATGCGTAAGTTAAGGGGGGCATGAAGTATTCTAATGACAATTGGTTGGTTTAACAACATTCTAATTTGTGTGACCATGTCCATGCAAAGTCTCACACAAGTCTAGAGGTTGGAATTAAACGTGTCCTATGTCACACAACTTCTTGACTTTTTTTAGGCACAATATGTACTATGAACATGGAGCCACATGTCCAACCTCTCTACATGTTCAACCCGTTCTCAACGGTGTTAACATTTAAAGAGATGACCTTGGCATTAAAATGACAAAGAAGAGAAATGAGAGAGAAGATGCATAGTTTCATTACTATCACTCAACTAAATGATAAGATCACTTCGCTAACACTTGTGATTTCAAAGGGGTACAGACCACCAAGCTTGACATTGATCATTGAGTGTGAATCATCACAAACATGGAGCTCAATATTATCAAGGTTCAAATCTAATCCCCAAGAACCATGGTGATTTATCATCTAATGTGATGCATCTTTCTGCAATTCTCTAATGTTTTCCAACTTATGTTTGTGCCTAAGTTTCTAACTATTTAATTATATTATTTTTTCCATATTTTTTTATTAAATTTTTTATTTAAAATTAATTAAATGATATTAAATAAACCCCTCTCTCTCTATATATATAATTTATTTTATTTGTAAATATGATACCTTAAGCAAAAGACTACACTTGTTAAAAAAATTGTTAAGATGGCATTGTGATGATGCTACCATTCATACCCCTATGCATACATTTACCAAATCTTATTTAATTAAGTCGAAAGGATTTATGATCATCTAGGTACTAAGTAGGTAATGTAGCATATCTTATTTAATTGAGTTGAAGGGATTTATGATCATTCATAGTACTAAATATGTAGTGTAAGTAATTATGTGATAATATAAGTTAAGGCAAATATCAATTGATTTATTTTAGTCTTGATTTATGATTTGTTATTTGCTAAAAAAAAACTAAGAATTGATAAAAAAAAATTGTGGTATTTTGAAATTTTGAAAATTAAGACAAATTTATTGATGANATATCTTATTTAATTGAGTTGAAGGGATTTATGATCATTCATAGTACTAAATATGTAGTGTAAGTAATTATGTGATAATGTAAGTTAAGGCAAATATTAATTGATTTATTTTAGTCTTGATTTATGATTTGTTATTTGCTAAAAAAAAACTAAGAATTGATAAAAAAAAATTGTGGTATTTTGAAATTTTGAAAATTAAGACAAATTTATTGATGATTTTTTTTTTTTTTTTTGCTAATCACGTGTAACACATCTCATCTATATGTCCCGAATGCACTTCGCTTCTCTCCGTGCAATTAGTAAAACTCTTACATGTCTATGTCTTTTGTCTATGTCTCTTGGGACCATGGAAAACATGGCATGATTCATGCTTCAGTTATGGTATCAACTTTCTTATCCATTTAATGAGCAAAGTAGCCCTAGGTATGATGAAGTATTCTAATGACAGTTAAGGGGGCATGCGTAAGTAAATGGGCTTGAAAGCATTATCTTTTATGGAAGAGTACGAAGGCCGACATTGAGAAGATTGATCAAAGTTTCCTAGCTTGCGTGTGGGGTCGGCAGACAATAATGTGTTCGGGTTGCACTCGACAGGAGTAGTCATGATCGACATCATCGACTTTTTGGACCCAAAAAAGGTATGAATGAATTTGGCATCGGAATTCGGCAAATAACGTCGGTTGTAGCGTAAGTTATAGCATGCGATCCGATGGCTTTTTTGTCTTCACAATTCTTATTAAAAGACGACGAAAATCATATTTATTTTAGCCAACAACTTCCAAAATCCGGTTTTTTCTCTTATACGATCACATCCCATACACCTGGCTTGGCTGTATTCCCCCGACTACAATTTCTTTCTTTCTTTTTAAGTCAATTATGAGGCCGGCACCTTACAAAAACCTGAGCGTCGCCACAGTTGGGAAGGGGATTTGAGCCTTGAATGAATGGCTTTCAACTTCAAGACTGTTTGTATGGCTTTCTCACCTGCTGCAGCCACCTCCATCCCTGCCGATTCTCCCCTAACTCTCATGACTCGCAAACTGGAGCGGCTCTTCAGCATGCAAGGAGGCAAAGGCGAAACCAGCTATGCAAAAAATTCTCAGGGCCAGGCAAGTTAACAGTATAAATTTTGGGATTTTAAACTGTATAGAAACTCCACGCATCTTTGAGATATTATTTTTTTCAAAACTGATGAATAAAATTTGCTGTATCTTCCTGCAGGCCAAGCATCTGCGTTCGCTTCGGCCCTTGTTAGAGGAAGCTCTTGATGCCATGGATCTCCCGTTATCAGAGGAGCTCTTCACCATTGCTGACCTGGGTTGCTCTTCCGGGCAGAATACGCTGGTGATAGCTAATCACATAGTAAATCACTTCGCCAACAAGTACAAGCTCGAGTCTCTGAATCTGCCCGAGTTTCAAGTATTCTTCTCCGACTTGCCTTCCAACGATTTCAATACGCTGTTTCAGCTTCTACCACCAACTCAAGAAACCGGCGCCGGCGTCGACTGCGTGAACAAGGAGCCCAGAGCGTACCATGTTGCCGGAGTTCCGGGCAGCTTTTACAAGCGCCTTTTCCCGAGAAACACCATTAACGTCGTTCATTCCTCGTTTTCTCTGCATTGGCTTTCACAGGTATTCGGATATTTTCCATATTTTTGTTTGGTAAGCAAGCAACTTACTGGAGTGGAGGG
>JASDQU010207953.1:10537-21462 GCA_032191745.1 Picea mariana | reverse complement strand
CTTCTCTTAGTTTTTCATCGAACCAATTAATGTTACAGGTTCCTGAAACTGTACAAGATCCGAGGTCTCCGGCTTGGAACAATGGCCGAGTGTTCATACACAAGGGGTCTCAGTTAACAGCAAATGCTTACCGTACCCAATTCAAGAACGACTTCGAATCCTTCTTACGAGCCCGGTCGGAAGAGATGAAGAGCGGGGGCTGTATGTTCCTGGTTTGCTTGGGAAGGACGTTTTCCGACCCTACTAATCAAGGAGGAGGTGGAATATTATTCGGCACCCACTTCGAAAACGCCTGGAACGATTTGGTCGACGAGGTAATTACTTAAACAATTCCAATTTGCTAAACGCTAATCATCATTCTTAAAATCTGGTTAAGAACACTGAAATGACAGTTTTTTTTTTTTTTTCTAAATTGAAAATGTGTAAAGTTTCAACGAAAAACCTGTGACTCTGGTGTTTTCTTCGGGATTTCCAAAAAATAATCATACTTCTTGTTTCAATTCCTTGCATTATTATTATTTTTTCCATTATGACTATCAAAATCTCACCTTAGATTATGTCTATGAAATTCCAAACAAAAATATTACAATACTGTAAAGTCACAGTGATCAGCACTCAATGCTGTAGAATCATTATTTTGAGTTAGGTTTAGTATTTGTAATAGATAAATATTATGTATTTCATAATAAAGTATTTAATGTTGTATATACTGAAATATATATTGTTTCATGTAAAGTATTTTAAATGAGTGGATATATCTCAACATTTTATTTGACTGATGTATATTGTTCAATTTAAAATATTTTTAGATAGATAAATATTTATAGTAGCATAAATAACATTAAATGATGTATATTGTCCAATTTAAACCATTTTTAAATGGATCTATATTTATCCCGACATGTATACAGTATTAAATGATGTTCTAACATGTATATAATCCAATTTAAAACATTTTTAAATCTGTCTATATTTAGGGGAGCTATAACCAGTTTGTTGTGCAACATTCAATGTTGGGCCTGTTGGTATATCCATTCTCTGATCACCTTGATATATACTTCCGGACAGCAGCATTCAATGTTGGGTTTGTTGATATATACACTGTCTAATCACCTTGATATATACTTCCCAATAACAAAATTGAATACAACACAGTAGGCTGATTATTACTCGCCCTATAATTATCTCAAAATATACAACATTAAATAATGTAATGACTGATATATATTATCCAATTTAAAATCTGACAATATTTATTCCAACATATACAACATTAAATAACAGATGTATATTATCCAATTTAAAATACCTAAATCACATTTATCTCAACATATATAACATTAATTAAGTAACTGATACATATTATAAATACTCACAACAACCTAAACTAAACTATTGTCAAGCCAAACCAATCAAGTAACCTGGAGCGGACTAGCAACGACCATTGTAACTGCTTACGATAACTCAATATTTTATGAATTTATGTGGTCCATTTTTAGTTAGCTTTCTGCTGAAGTTAAGCCTTTGATGTAGGGTTTGATCGAGGCCGAGAGCAGAGACACGTTCAACGTTCCAGTCTTCGCGCCGACTGTGGGAGAGTTCCGCGGCGTGGTGGAGAAGGAGAATTCGTTCGAGATCAAGAAAGTGGACATATTCAGAGGGGGGAGTCCCCTGGTGGTCCAGTGCGCGGAAGACAGGCAAGAACTGGGAAGGGCCTTCACCAACTCCTGCAGGTGCGTATGCGGAGTATTGGTGGACGATCACATTGGGGAGGATTTAAGCGAAAAGCTCTTCAACAGAATGGAAAAACGGGCCATCGAGCATGCCGAGGCGCTCCTTGAGGATCTTGAATTCTTCCATGTTGTGGCTGCACTTACCAGAAAATAGAGTCTCCAGATTATACTGGATGTCCATAGCTATTGTACCTTTGATGTACTGTACTGAATGCTAATTTTATGAAAAGCAGTCCAATCCAATCCAATACTTGTAATGAAACATTGGCAGGTTCCTAAACCTTTAGTGTCGCCACCAAGGGTGCAGCAGTACCTGTCATATTCTATTCTCTGTTTTGCAATATATTGCATGAGCAGTACCTGTCATATTCTATTCTCTGTTTTGCAATATATTGCTGCATGCAGTGCAGTGCWGTGCAGGCAGCTTTTGWTTGATGGTTGGTGGTCTCACCTTTTTGGAGAATAGGGCCTTAAAAGGCGTAATAATGCATGTCTCGCCCATCAAGCACGGTTGCCAACGCCATCAATATTGAAGTTCGTCCCCACACACTCGCTTTCTCTATACAAACTACTTTGGAATGTTCAACAAAATGGTATTCAAATTTGGAATGTTCAACAAAATAGTATTCAAATTTGCAATGCCACTGCTTATACGCTTCCAAATTCCAATCATTCATTGGAATATAACATCATAACAATTAATAAGCACCAACATACTTTGGAATGTGTGTAACATTGATTCTCACCAACATACTTTGGAATATGTGTAACATTGATTCTCACTTCTTTACGGGTGTATATCATGTGTATATCACGACATATATTGCTTTGGGGTGTATGTCATGTGTATATCACAACATATATTTTGGAATATGTGTAACATTGATTCTCACTTTTTTTTAAGAGGGTGTACATTATGTGTATCACAACATATATTACTTTGGTGGGTGTATATCATGTGTATATTACAACATAAATTGTTTGTATATCATATATATATATATCACAACATATATTGCTTTGGGGTGTATATCATGTGTATATCATAACATATATTTTGGAATATGTGTAACATTGATTTTCACTTTTTTTTAGAGGGTATATATTATGTGTATATCACAACATATATTGCTTTGGCCAATGCATAACTTTGCAGGGTGTATATCATGTATATATTACAACATAAATTGTTTGTGATATAGCATGACAAATATGTTTGGGGTATATATCATGTGTATATTACAACATATATTGTTTGTGATATAGCATGACATGGGTTTGTGGAATGTGAATTTTAGGTATTTAGGATTAGCTTTATATATACATAGAGAGAGAGCATGATATGGGTTTCTCCAATGTACTATGAAAGAAGAGATGTGTAATGTAAATATCAAGTACTATGAAAGAAGAGATTTGTAATGTAAATATCAAGTGTTTAGGATTATATATGAATATATATGAATATTTTTTTTTTTTTAATAGATTTGTAATTGAGATGGATATATACTTTTTTAATTTTATTTAGACTGTTTTAAATAACCATAAAAATAAGAGATTTATGGGTATATATATATGATTAACACTAATAACTATGATTTTATGAGTTTGTAAGTTAAGATGAGTAACACTAATAAAAAAAAATCAAAATAAAAGTTCAATTTTTTAAAATAATTATCTTAACTTAAAAATAAATAAAGTAAACCCATCTTAACTTAGGATATTATAAGTGGAAAGAGGTTTTCCTCTACCTCTATATGTTTATAAAGTCCAATGATGAGATTGATCTATACTAATCATGTTCTCATTTGTTAAGACAAGTAACACTAATAAAATCAAATCAAAATAAAGGCCCACTTTTTTTAATTAATTATCATAACATAAAAAAAAAAAAAACCCATCTTAACTTAGGATATTATAAGTGGATAGAGGTTTGTCTATACCTCTATGTGTTTATTAAATCCAATATTAGGATGGATCTATACCAATCATGTTCTGATTTGTTAATGGGTAACACTAATAAAATAAAATCAAAATAAAGGTTCACTTTTTTTAGTTAATTATCATAACTTAAAAAAAAGAGAGTAAACCCATCTTAACTTAAGATGTTATAAGTGGAAAGAGCTTTGCCTATACCTCTACGTGCTTATTAAATCCAATGTTAGGATGGATCTATGCTAATCATGTTCCCATTTGTTAAGATGGATAACACTAATAAAGTAAAATAAAAATAAAGGTTCCTTTTTTAAATTAATTATCATAACTTTAAAAAAAAAAATTAGAGTAACCCTATCTTAACTTAGGATATTATAAGGGGAAAGAGGATTGCCATGATGTTACCTATATCTCTATGTGCTTATTAAATCCAATATTAAGATGGATCTATGTTAATCATGTTCTCATTTATGCAAGATATTGGAGTTATTGAATTTCTTTATTATGTAAGCTATTTATAAGGAAGTTTGAATCCAAGAATATTATCATTTTTTTCTGTAACTCTATTGTGAAATATATGGTAGATCATATTGCCTAGTATTTAGAGAGATCCTCACACCTTGTTCATGAGATAGCTTAATTTCGAAGAACTAAAACAACAACAACAACAATTGTCAATTACATAACCCTAGATCCACATCTCTTATTGTAACCCCATTAATACATTATTTAATGGATTTTATTGATTTTCAAAGGAGCATTAGTTGTGATATCTCTTTTCAAGATCCACACTATAGAGGTTTATTGTCATGTATTACTCATTTTTTTCTCAATATCAAACGTTAAGAGATATCACTTTTTTCTCTTCATCTTTCCCCATAGCCATCTAGCTAGGTTCAATGTTGTATATTTATATGGCTCTTCTTGAATCCCTCTACCATTCACCAAAATTCTTATGGCACACCCTTTTTCCCACCTATATCACTGTCACACTTGACCTCTCTATTACATCCACTGGAAACACCCAATCCACATTGCTTCTCCTCCTTTCTATTCGAATGCTATCAGATCCATGACAACCAATGAGGCTACTAATGAGGAAGGATTTCAAGCCAAGTCTTTCAAACATGGTATTCACTCTCTCAACTACCACATTGCTAATTCTCTTAATCATGTTGTTGGTTCATCTTGGTCCCACCATATCATATATTTTTAAATCACGAATTACTTTAAACCCAAACAATTATAAGACCATCATGTTTGGAAACACTTTCACCAAGCTCTATGGCATTTGAATTCATATGTGGCTATCTTTTGAACTAGAGAGGAGGCACCTCAAGGCTAGAGGACAAGAAATATTTTGTTTGGAGAACCAAACCATTGATTAGATATTCACTCTATGTGTCATTATCAAGGAGTCCCATCATCACTCTTTGAAATTCTCTTTGAAATTCTTTTGAACATTCTTTTTGGACTTTCAAAAGTTGTTTAACTCTATTTTGAGGGAGGCCTTATCCTTAAGGTTATGTGACATTGGTGTTTCAAAGATCCTCATGGTGACCATCATGAAACTGTATGAGTTGGTACTTGGTTTTCCTTTCTCTTCTCATGACATCTCAAACTTCATTAAGAACAACAATGGGATTAAACAACACTACCCCCTTTCACCATCTCTCTTTGGGATCTACATTGATGAGTTGTATTCCTTTTTCAGGGAGAACATATTGGATGGTGACGATTGTCTTCAACACTACTACATCTTGATGTCTATACTTTTATTTTTTGACAATGTAATTCTCCTGGCCTCCTCACCTAAGGGGTTGCAAGGAAAATTTGATGACTCATCTAAATTTTGTGACCTTCGATAGTAAACAATTAACCTTAGTAAAACTAAGATTATGATCTACAATATATGTCATTGTTCGATCTACCACTTTTACTTTTGAGGGGATCATATTGAGATTACTATGAATTTAATATTTTAGGTTTTAGTGTTGAAGGACTTGGCTTAGTTTGAGGCATGCTTTCCAATCTATAATTACAATGGATATGGTTCCCTTGCTTGGATAGAAATATATTGCATTCAACATCACTTCCAAGATGCAACCCTTCGAGATGATCATCAAACACATTGTCCTCTAAGATTTGGCGTTCTATCCTACTTCAGGCTCATTGGGATTTTATAGGTAGAGCCCAATCTACCCTTTTGTTATAGTGTATCATCTTTTTCAAATGGATAGTTTCCCAATCCATCATCTAGGTGGATTTTAGAGCTTATCCTTTGCACCTTGAGGCCATCTTTAGACTCATCTCCTTCCTTCACAAAGTCCAAAACTTGTGATACTCTACGTCTAGGAATCCCTACCTAAATTTTCACTCTTCAAAGGATATTACCTCCACATTCCCCTATAGATAGATTTGTTGATGGTTTTTGAGGCAACCCAATTACTTCATGTGATTACCATTTATATCGATTGATTTCCACTATTGAGGTACGCTTTTGACATTCCAAGTCACCTCTTACCCTCTAAACATGACCTAGACTAGGTGATTAGGGAGGATATCTACATGCATTACATATAGGCTACTTAGACCTCCCCTTGAGGGAGGGCCTTATCCCTAAGATGGAATTTTATTTCAATCACTTTATGCAATTAAAGAGCAGTCTTATTGTGAATCCTGAGTATACATGTAGACATTACATGCACACCCTTAGGATCCCCCTAGTCAGTTTAGAGAGGGTCCCTATATATTTCGAGTCGAGATATATCCCCACATTCCACATGTCGAGATAGATTTTTAGTTGTCATTAGGAGATCGAGTCATAGGAACATAAAATTTTTAGATGTCCTCCCTATTATGAGATCAAAAGTCAATTTCACTTCCTTTGTTGGAGATTAGATAGTTTTCTCTATACCTTATTTCATTTCCATGAGAGAGGTTTTGAAGCATATATTGAGGACACTATGTTGTCCTCCCCAGCCAAATACCATTAGGATGATCACTTCCTTCTTCCTTGTTGTCACATTTTCTTCTCAATTAATACCCCCCCTCCTGTTGATGGGTTGACTATCCTCCATGAGACTATTGAGGAACCCTAGTTCCCAAATGCTAGTGTATATCATACCGCCAAATCACTAGAGATACAAATGCTAGGAGGTACTAAGGTTGGACTCACTTTGTGTAGAGTGTTTCTCCCTTGGTCTTCCCAGGTAACCAATGTTCCATTTAGAGATTCTTTCCCTCAACCTTGGATGTTAGGAGTTATGGACCTCATTGATCCAAGGGTCCCCTCAAGATTTCACAACCAAGCCCCCTTAACCTCAAATATTCTTTGAATGACATCATCAAGTAGTGTATTCGTCCCTTGTTGTGATTATGACTTTAATTCAGAACCTCTCTCTCTCTCTCTCTCTCTCTCTCTCTCTCTCTCTCTCTCATTATTGTGCTTCTATCCCCAACACACCCTAACCTTTACATGGTATGCTTGACATGGTTTTGGTTTTGCATATGCACATGCTCTTCTGTTTTTATTCACTAGTTAGTTATAATGTCTTACTCTGCATTTAATATGGTGATCAGAGTTGGTTTTTCACTTCCACCATGTGTTCTCATAGGTTCTACTACTACATCTCATTAACCAACTTTATAGTCACTCATTAAACATCTACAAAACTATCTTATCTTATTTAACTCATTCTTAAACCAAAAATTAATATACTTACTTCCTTATTTTAATTTTTTTAAATATTTAACTTTTATATATTTACTTTTATTCAACTTTTATTTATTTATTTTTTTAAAAATATATTAAAAAATTATAAACATGCATTCTTTTCGAAATTTTTTAAAACACCATACATTAACAAAATACAATACCCACCCCTTGAATATGAAATATAAATTTTAACTCAACACATCTCCCCTTCACTATCTCATTAAAAAAATAAAACTTTAAAAACTATCCAAACAAAAGTAATTTTAAAACTTTACACATAACCATGACAAACTAAAGTAATTTTAAGCATAAGGTTGAATTAATGCCACTTCGATTTCTTCCATGTTACTTAATTAAATTTGGACTCATCGATGGGAGGCAAAAACACTATTCTCTCATCATCTCAAAGGTATTTTGACTCCATGTAATAGAGTCTCAAGGGACCACTGGTAATGAAGAGAATCCAATGCATGAAAAATCCTAGCTTAGAACTTAACTTGATAGTTTAGTCTATAAATAGCTCATCATTGGAAATAATAACCAACTTTGGTCCCCTCAATGCAGCCACCTTCTCCTTCATGAGAATGTTAGCTTTCACATTCCAATCCCAACATCTCCAATCCCAACATCTGGGTCGTCCCTTGATGAAGAAAATAACAAACCAAATATTCGTTTAACCAATTAATATGAAAAAAAGTGCTAGAACACTATTACTCAATGGAGGCAGTGGGCAAGTGGATTGCCTTTATCTCGACAACACACAAATTATTTAGCATTGGAATTCTTCAAAAGTACATTGGGGAGGCCAAGCATTAGGGATGTCAATTGTAGGGAAATAATTTTGTCTATCGCGTTAAAATGTGGCTCTAATTGTAATTTGTCATCGCTAATAGGTAAATGATGAGCAACCCTTCCAACCAAATATAAGTTTACTTGTTAAATATGATGGTCCACATATCTTAAATTGTTACGGGGTAAATTATTGTCCTCTTTACTCTCCCAACGTGAGATAATTTTTTAAGTAAACAAAACTTGGGTTATTGTTAAGGGAAAATTATATATTATACTTTTTAAATTTTGTTTTTATTTTAAGTTCATTTGTGGATTTGAAAGAAACAAAATTATATTCGAGATTAGTTTACCAAATACATATTTCTATAACATATGTTTGACCTAAAACATGGGATTTTCATGATTTTTTTTTTCTACTGGTCATGATATTTATGACTAGTATTCAAAAAACCCATAAAGATACATCAACTAAAAGTAACATGTAGCTATTATAAAAGTAATATGTAGTTATCATATTGGATTCAAAATTTGACTAGGTTGGGGTTTTGGGCCCTTCATATTTTTTGTTTTTCCACTTGTCATATGATATTTATGACTACTATATCTACTAAAACAGAAAACCCTATAAGGTGCATCTACTAAAAGTAACATTTAGCTATCATGTCAACTTCAAAATTTGGCTTATTTTTCCACTTGTCATATGATATTTATGACTAGTATATCTACTAAAATAGAAAACCCTATAAGGTGCATCAACTAAAAGTAACATTTTTCTATCATGTCAACTTCAAAATTTGGGTAGCTTGGGGTTTTTTCTTCTAAATGATGTGCATTTCTATTTCCATTGACCTATTTCTATTTCCACTGTCCTATAGGTACAAAAATTATCTAACTTGTTTGGTCATCCTTATGTTCTGCATTTATGAGTTATGTTGTGCATTTATGAGTTGAAAAAGTTTGTTGAAAATTTTCACTTGCTTATTATGGAATTTTAAAAAACTAATGGTGGAGACTAACTTGTATAGATGATTTTAGGAGGTAAATTTCGCAAATGGGCTATTTTTTCATGGTTTTTCCCAAAAAAAGATTCACCAATTTCAATTTTTTCTACAAATAATTCGCCCAAATTCCATAGAATAATTTTTTTACCTTAAAAATTGCCAAAATGTTATAGAAACTATATAAAATCCTTAGAAATTTGAATATTTTTACAAATCTATTGCCAAACATTTTACATTTTGCATATTAAGGACTAGTAAGATTAGCCCATGTTTCTGCATATTAATATAATTTTCCATCCTTAAAATCATCCCTAGGTGAAGTTATGATTATACTAAGTTAGGGAGAAAAAAGTAAAAAGTTTTGGTTATGTTCATATCATCAAAATTGTTTCTTATATTCTTATAACTATATTATTCCTTCAAGATCTTGAATCTTATCTTTCTTAGTATATGTGGTGTATTGAGTACTCCCCTATTCCATATCACTTCTTGGCCCCATTCCATATTTACCCCCAAATTAGCTAGTGTGTTTACTACCCATTTGCAACACTTCACATGTAATGTAATAATGCATTTGAGATGGATGACAATAGAATATATGTCTCTTTTAAAGGATGAACCAATCTTTAGTTGTTTTGGGGTGTTGGTGACATGTTTCTCTTGGCTTAAGTCTCTCCACATTTTTAATAATTACTTGTGAATCTCTTTTTATTGTTGATGTTGAAAGTTTGATTCTTAATGCCTTTGCCAACTACACTATCTTAATTAGAGTCATCACCTCAACTTGATTATTGATAGTCATCCCTATGTTTTGGCATTAAAATTTGATAGGATCCCTTAAAATTCATGTATGATTCCTCCAATTCAAGTTTTACTTGGATTTCCTCTTAATTCTCCATTAAAGCACAGTTTAACATGAAGTTTGGTGTTTTCCTTTTGGGTTGATAGGACCAACATGGTCTATCTTAGGGAAAGGAAGAGGTATTGGCCATTTAGATGTTCATTTACATCAAATTTTCTTGGTCTTCATTTAAATACACGAGATCTTCTTCCTTCCACTTTTTATTCATTATTCTTTCAGATATGTTTGTAGAGATTTTATCTTGTGCCAATGTTGCCAAAGCTAGTTTAATTGGATTGAAATATGTCTATAAGGGTTTCCAATCTGAACTATCTTGGATTGGTTTTTCCTTGAACTGGTCAAAACCTAGCGGTTCAAGACAATTCGGTCAAAATCAGGTAGTTTGACTAGTTGTGTACTTATGCATCTCCATCACACCCCCCCCCAAAAAAAGAAAACATGCTACAACTATATAAAATCTAATTTTGATCTATTTGATGACTCCTCCCTCTATCATGGATGGATTTATTCTAGATGGCTCATAGTTGATCCCATTACCACTTGATACAAAATCTAGTGTTTGACCTTCAAGGGAATCAAGTTAAGATGTCTAGCATACCCATGTAGAGAATGTAGATGATCTATATTAGATTGATTATATTGTTTGATTTGATTGTAGACTATAGTGTGATCTGTTTTTTACTTATAGGTCATTTAGAGCCTCAAGGTTTATGTATTTTATTTTAGAAATGTTTTTCATTTGATGCCATTTTGCTATATTCACCCTTACAATGTTATATACATGATAAAACTTTGCATATTTGGTCTCTAATGGTTTGGATATATATTGATGCACATGGATATGTATTTTTAAATAAAAAATTGAATAAATTATATATATATATATA
>JASDQU010207951.1:17723-28107 GCA_032191745.1 Picea mariana | reverse complement strand
TTGTGAATCTTGCACTAGCAACTTGCAAGCATACCACGTCTAATACCAAAGACAATCACGACCAAAAAGATAAGAGACTAAAAAAAAATGTCAAGCCAAGCTTCATATTTTTTTCTTTGTTTCTCATAGGGAAAATAGGGTAAAAATAAGGACTAGGGAGAACCCCTAAAAATGCTAGGTCTCAAAGAAATGAACCAATAAGGGAAAGAATTCAAAGAATCCTTCCCTAGTGTAGTTGCCAATTTTTTTTAGAGAGATTTTACCACTTCGTTAAGCAGAGATCCCTAGTGAGTGTGTTGTGACCTCATTGACATATAGAGAGAAAATAATGAATTCTACAAATTTCCTCAACTATGTACATTGAACAACAAAAGTAGAAAGTAGTTATTGGAAGATAAATTACATGATTTGGAGTTTGTTTTCGTCTTTTCTATGCAAATTGGCCCACACCAATCTCCATCAAAAAATTGTTGCAAAACCCCTGCACACAAACATACACCCAAACGTTTCTCAAACACTTTTGGAATAAATACAATTCAATTCAAAATTCACATATGTAACTAATCCTAGAAACATCAACCTCAACTCAAAAAGATAATCAATATTAAGAGTGACACTAATATGGGTGGGATGGGTGGGGAGGGAGAGGGAGAAGAGGGATCTCTTATTTCAATGCAAACAATAAATATAGAGATACATGATATTTGTAGTGTTCACCCGAGCTCAAGATCCTTCAACCCTTTCCACGTACTAGACCAATTATTAACCTTGATGGCCAACAATCTCACAGAAGTAAGGTAAGCCAAAGGAAAACATAAATCTCATCGAAGAAGGGGCTATATACTAAACTAGGAAGTTCACCACATGAAACAAATTGTATAACATGGAAACAGGGGATTACATAGAAATTTCTCTAGCATCTAGGGCCTACTTTTCATACAGGTGTTTCTTGGTCCCTTGTCCCAACCATTTGCCTTCTTTTTATATGATGAAAATGAAGTTAATTCGGTTAGGGATGGAGATCAGGACTAGACTGGTGTAAGAAATCCACAATATCCACTCATAGAGGTGCATTATGTGGCAAATTTATATGTTGTGTACTATTTTGACTACGCCCACAAGTTTGCAAAGGGAGACTAGCAAATGTTTTCCAGGTTTAGGTGTAAAACTAGTGAACATAAGATAAAATATACTAGGATTTTTATGCAAAAAGTGATATAATGCCAACCACATCCATCTCATATGAAAGATGACTAAATATGGTATAACACCCCCACGTAGGGTTGATGCTTCCATCCGAATGGGGCTTTGCAAGATACCTTGTTCCACCATCAACATCTTTATCCACTCCAATATTTGTTCAACCGATAGTTCACGTGATCCTTTCTTAAAAAATTAAAATGCCTTTGTCAAACACTAATGGAATTCAATTGCAAAGTCCAATGAATAACCTTCTATTACATCTTTGTACTAGAAATCAACTTCCCAAGTTAACTTGTGGTCATACCATTGGATCTTCACCAGGTTCTTGGTAGTCTGCTCAACTCTCGGCCTTGGGAACCAACATTGATTCTTCTTATTTACATTTTCAAGTGATTCATGTAAATTTACCAAAAATTCTACTCATAAAATCTCATGTAGAGAATCAACAATTATCTATGTTTAAACCTGACCGCATCTTCTTCGACATAGGCACTTTATTGGCAAGCAAAGTCATGAATCCTTCATTCTATCCAATCTTGAATAATGGCCTTCTCCAACCTACATTTCATCTTCATTACTTTGCATCAATTAAGGTCTTGGAAACGAAACTCCGTTGTTGGATCTATGAAAAACTTGGGGTCTGTAGAGCATGTTCAACATAGGCCTAATTTAGTTGAGTGCACCTACATATTCAAATTTCCAGGGGGAAGAAGGTCTCACCTGAGGAGCATATGATAGTTTCCATATGACTAATGTGCAAAGTGTTAAAGATTTAGTGAGGGTTACATTCCTTTAAACATCCTTTAATCATAGTCAATTAAACTAATGGAACTGACAACATTTACATAAAGCACAATCACTGCAAATAATCCAGATATAACATAACTACAAACACATAAATAGATCGGGTCTCCATTCAATTAGCAAAATGAGAATTACAACATAACTTCGACACATAACTCATGATAGAGCACTCGATCCTCAACTTACAAAAATAAAAATGATAACATTCTTTCTAACTCTAACTCTCTTTACAACATTACAATTCTTATATATAAAGGCAACTGGAGCATTTACAAAAGATTCTAAAATATACTAGGGAATTTGCCATTTTTAACCCACTCACACAAAATAGTCTACATCCTCAGAGACATGTGCAGAGGATCGAAAGAACTAGGTTCACAAGATATATAAGAAAACTCCTTAGCCTTCATGTCCTTGATTTTTTGCATAACCACATACTCAGGTTTTTTGGTCTCATGGATCTTGTCTTTCGTCAAAATCTACTTTGCGCTAGTCACTTAGTCAAATTTGGACCATTTTTATACACTGGATTACTATTGAAATTTGATGACAAATTGGCTTCAAATCCATCGCTTCCTAGGGCAAACCATGCAATATTTAATTAAGCTCTTCATCAAATTACAAGTGCAATGCACCATCTCTAAGGACGAACTAGGACTCCTCCTTAGATTTAATTCTAGTTTGCTTCCTTGCCTTGAACACGAAATCAACTTGTTTTACAATGATACTGTGTCTCAACCATTCATTAGGCTTTAGTAGTAGAGAAGAAACTTGGGGGACCACCTCATGGCACAAACACCTCTCCATGCTTAGTGATTCCAATGCAACAATCTTCATAGTCCCCTTGTGGCCTCCCTCACCCTCTCACACAAGGAGATATTGAAGCTAGAATAAAACCACCACTCATTCATCTCAATATTTCCATGTGTTGCAAGGCCATCACACTTCAATAACATTTTACTAAGAAATTTCCCCCCTTTCTACCCTAGTGAGTAATCACCTCTCTTGAGAATCCTATAACCATGGATCCTAGTGTGGTCATATTTGACCACACTACAGTGCCACATGGTGCTTTCAGCCACTCACTACATATTCACGTCATCAACCCAATGGGATTGACCATCTCCTTCTACTATGTCATACCAATCCCTATTCCAATGAACCACATAGTGTTGTCCAATGCACATGTTGCACAATTGTTTAGTCAAGTCAGGACTACACATTCAATGGCACCAACTTAGTAGGCACTACTAGAAGGGGAGGATGTGCATCATTATTTTTCTCGAGAGTGGTCACTTCCCTTCATGTATATCAACCCCTTTGATGCCCCCTTGGTAGTACCCTCCACCTTTGGTCAACAAGCATGGGAACAACTCATAATAACTTTATTTGTAACATTCAACATCCCCACCCAACACAATCTCCACCACTTAATATGGTAGTACCCTCCAACTTTGGTCAACAAGCATGGGAACAACTCATAATAACTTTATTTGTAACATTTAACGTCCCCACCCACAATCTCCAACACTTGATATGGATAGGGCATAACTGCATAGGAGGGTAGATCTTGAGTCCTATATGGCTGCACAAGATTTTGGACTTGCAACAAAGAGGAGACAACAACAAACAAATTCTAGGTTCTAAGTTAGTGACACATGGAACCGCATAACCTTGAAATCTCCACTTCATCATGTGTTTTTGCTTCAGGCAATGCTTTTGCACACAAACTTTTGGAGATTTTGAAAATTGTGCCCATGTCGGTGCATTTCCTAAATTGAAAGGACAATGGTGACACTTACCATCTTAATCAAGGAGGAATTGATATGACCTCCTAAGCCAATCATATTTCTTGTATACATTATTTTATTTTCATTCATTTAATATAGTATACAAGGTTAACAACTAAATATTAATAGTTAAACATTTCGATATATTATACACATTAAGAAATTAGTTATAGTTTATTAATCATTAATTTGGTTCAGATTGATTAAACCTTCTCATATAAAAATTTACATTATAAATAAAAAATTGAAAAAATTTACATTATAAATACAAGTGCTTATTTAGTGTTCTCTATATTATTTCCTCTTTCAATTTATATTTTATTTTATACTTTGCAACTTGGCTTCTATAGCTATATCGATTGAATTCACATGGTAACAATGTGGGAATTCCATAGGACCATGCTACTCATGAGAAACATAGTATGCTAATCTTGTAACAAACACTCATTTTTTTATAATAAATTTGATATAATATACACTCATTTTTTTATAATAAATTTGATATAATATACACTCATTTTTTTATAATAAATTTGATATAAATATTATAGATTATCAAATTTTCAACCTATAGTATGCTAATCTTGTAACACACTTTTTTTATAATAAATTTGATATAAATCTTATGGATTATCAAATTTTCATAATTTAAGTTTTTTTTTAAACAGTGTAACAATACCCACACGAGTTTTATCAATTTGAAACTCACCCAAATCATTAAAAAATCTATCAAAATTCCAAATGTAGTGCAACCAAATTCTCATAATTACATACATAATTAGACAATTTCCATATAAAAGTGATGTTATGACATATACTCGCATAATGCATTTATGCCATAAAATACTAACATCAAGTTCATATTCCCACGTGACGACATTTATCCTCGCCGAAAGTTTCTCTATGTAATATCGCTTTATGAAAGTAAAATTACACGTGAGAGGCTAACAATGAAACAAAATAAAATGTTTTCACAGCTAAGCATCCAAATTTACGTTCCGCCTCGTTCCCTACACGTGCGGAGGAGCGTACTGTCGGTATCTCGAAAACTGCGGTCTTCTTTGACCAAAATTAAAATTTGATTGATAAGAAAAACGGTTACAAATAAAGATTTGCCGCCACAATGTTAGGGAAGCGAACCCTAATCCTTAATATCATAATAATTACTAACGGTCTCCGAGATGGTCAAACAAACCCTAATACCCGGCGCTGCGCCGACGGTGGGGATTTTCAATCGCCGACAAAGCTCGAGAGTCAAATTGCTTTGGTCCGGGCCTGGAGTTGGGTTCCACGGTCAAATTGATTTTAACGAGAAAGTAAACAAAAGCAAATGGGGCCGTCAAATGCATGTAATCCGACATCTGGTTTCAGAGATTGAAATGGCCCACCTTCGTCGCAATTTGACAGATTAAAAGTGTCGAAATGGYGTTTTAGGTTATTTGAATTGCAATTTGCATTATCTGGGTTGTTCACAAAWCAATTTGAATTTGCTCGATCGGTGAAAAACAAAMCTTGTGAAAAAATTCATTTGAAAAAGGAAGGATGTGAATGTTCGTAGGCCATGATGAAAAATGTCGAATCTTAGAGCGAAATTCCCTTCAACAGAAAAGGATTGTGGCGACCGGCACTGTGTGAGGAGATTCGGTCGTTGTTGACGGGAGRAAAAAAGGGAAGCAGACTTGACGGGTGTGAGAGTGGGAGACGACTGTTGCACTTGTAACCAGCCGATTTCCACGTCCATTTGATAGCGCACGCGCGAAGGTCTCCTGGTTTGAATAGGTATTTAGAGAGAGACAAACGATCCTGGAAAATGCGACGGCTGCCAATGGCTGGCGTGTCGTGTCAGATGGCAGGCATCGACATCGGCATATGTGACTATTTTCGTATACTACAAAGCTAGCGCTTTCGATGATGACCATTGACGAGCCACGAGTCCAGAAAAAGTTGACAGAGGACCCACCAATAGCTCAGTCTTTGACCAGACGAACCGCCTCCAGTCTTGCAATGACCAACCGACGCCAATCCCAAGGTTCTGAACGTCCCCGCCACAGCCAGCGCCATCGCCCTCGGCATCGCCGGGTGACCGCCAGTGTAGGCTTTCGTCCCTACCCGRGAGTCGAGACTCAATCGGTCAAAGATTTTCTTTTTTAATTAGTTCAACATAGCTGTAGGATAAACGTTCTAGGGTTTTTCTGGCGAATTTTCTGGGTGTATTGGCTCGAAATTTGGTAGAAAATTGTTAGATTGATAGAGTGTTTGCAGGGTTTTTTTAGTATTCTGAATTTATTTTTGTATTCAAAACTAAATTTTAAATAATAAAAAATAGTGATTTCGTGCAGATTTATATCGCTAAATTTTCGTAAAAAAAACTATTTCATAGAATAATTAAACAATATCGTTCTACATATATATACACCAAACGTTCTGATGTTTTTTTAAGATTGAAAAAATTTTAAGGATTATTTTCTCATATTTATGAATAATAAGTTGTAATGAAGAAAATGAATTATAAAATTTAAAATGATAAGTTGTAAATTTAATAATAAAAATGGAGAAGGTTTGGTCAAATGCTGTGGAAACCAAAGCTGTTTTTTTCCTACTCTCAATTTTTATTTGTTTAACCTGATTTTATATAAATAATAAAATTATGATATTTTGATTATATAATATTTTTTTTTAAAATTTTTTAAAACATAGAGTTGTTTATATATATAGAGAGAGAGGAGGTTAATGGGGTGTAGAATCCGTGACAAAAAACAAACATGAAAAACTCAGATATAATTTTAAATTAATTTAACTAATTTTTATAGTTCAAGATATTTTTATTATATTTATGTTATAGTGATTATATTTTTATAATATTTTTTTCTTATTAAGTGAATTTTTACATATTTATCTATGGAGTTGGCTAAACGTTCTATCTTTTGATTTTTTTAGTAGTTGTTTTTCTAGATGCATAAATGGATTCAGCGTGCTGAAAAACCTCTGGAACCATTCATCACTGGATTTGGGGCAAATTCAAATAGAAAAAGTGGCCAAAACCCCCCTAAAAATAAAACTTTTAAACTACTCTTTTATCTATCATTTAAAATTTAAAGATAACAAAGATAAAAACTTTTTATATATTTGAATAGTGTTACAATTTGATTTTCAACCTTGATTATCACTAAAAAAAAAAAAAAAATCATAACATTTTAATATTTTTATACCTTTTAAATTACATTCAAATAAGTTATTAACATATTAAAAAAATTCATAACATTTTTATATTTTTAAGTTACATTCAAACAAATTAATAACACATTAATTGAAAGTTTTAAAAAATCATCCATAAAAAATGCTATTAAAATGAAATAATGAATTTATAATTGGACTGTCCACATATAATAATAACTTAATAATAAACACAAATTCAAAATATACTTTTAGCTAAGTTCTTTGTGGAAGATTAGATTCACGTTAAGTTGTACAAAGTTTCAGTACTTGGTTAATAGAATACACTTTATTTCGTTTTTTTTTTATTTTTTATATTTTATTCTTTTCATATGATATTGTTAGTGCTCCAATAGAACTTAGTACTTGGTAAATAGAATATATTTTGTCTTATTTATTTATTTATATGATATTGTTAGTGCTCCAATAGAATTTAGATATTCGAAGTTTTAATTTCTACTTCTTTTATTTTGGTGATAAATATATATAATGATAAATATATATAAGAAAATTGATTAATAAAATATTTCGTTTGAAAAAAATGTCGCATGTTATTATTTATGGTTTTATCTCTACAACCACACATTTTTTTAATTGAATATTAAATTTAGTAACACATAGTTGTCAAAATAAACTCTTACATATGGATCATGCACCATTACCATTTTAAGAAGATAAAACACCGCGCCGGAATTGATTTTTTAACATAAATATAAAATAATTAATCATTAATATTTTTATTTTTATTTATTTTTAATTAAATTACTTTTAAATTACAGATATATATTTTTATAATTGCTTTTGGTTTCACTATGTAATGTATTTAGTTTTCACATTTTTTTATAACTTTTCAATATAAAAAGAAAGGATAAATAAAAATTAAATATACACGTAAATGAAAAATAAATAATAAAGAGGAAAAAAAAAAGAAAAGGATAAAGTAAATGAAAAAGATAAAATGGAAAAGAAAAGGAGAAAATAAAATTAAAAAAGAGATACATAAAATTAAAGAAGAAACTAAACATAAAAAAGAATTAGTAAACTTGACTAAAATTTATAAGATATTTATCATTTTTTCTCATCATTGCTTGGCTAGGTTCTTGTTCATTAGATTTTAGTACGGAGTGGATTCTTTGTCCAATAAATTTAAACACTCAAATCTTTACGTGAAGTGGGTTTTTTTGTTTGACAAACAAAAGAGTTTCATACATTAATTTGATGTCTAATTTAATCCCGACTTTAAAATTAAATTATTATTATTATTTAAATACTACTTCCATTTTGAAAATAATATTTAAATAAAAATAAAATAATAAAAAATCAAAAGTAAGAGAAAAGCGATATCTTTATTACCTAAGTTTGAAACGATTTCTTTATTACCCTTATTCTAAGCATAAGGTCATATAAACAATATCGTTGTCAAATTCCAGCCATAGAGTGATCTTAGGAATCCGGTCATATGGTGCAGAATGCCAGATCATTTCTACGTTTCCACAAAATACCTCTTTTTTCCTCTACAACGACTAGAACAGGAAAGAAGGAAAGGTAGATTCAAAAATGAGAATTGACCAGAGTCAAAAGTAAGAAACATAGGAAAATGCCATGCATGTGCATGTAAAGCAACAAGAAATCCCATGACAACAGCTGTACAAGATGCCATCCCTGGCGAGTTTAATTATAAATGAATGATTGTTGAAGCACTCGAGAGCGTTCCAGTTCTCTGGCGGGTATATATATAGCGATCCCTTATTTTTCATCATTCGTATTTTGAGCTTCCTTCCATTTTCCAGAATGCCTTCAACCAGGAAGGATCTGCGCCTAAGCATGGGAAGCATAAGCGTCCCTCACTTATTCAGATGCCCCATCTCCCTGGACCTCCTGCGCGACCCTGTGACTCTGTGCACAGGCCAGACATACGAGAGGTCCAGCATAGAGAAATGGATAGCCGAAGGAAACCTCAGATGTCCTGTAACTATGCAGAAACTCCACGATTTATCGCTTACTCCCAATCATACTCTGCGTCGGCTCATTCAAGACTGGTGCGTTGCCAACAGAGCCCACGGGGTCGACAGGATCCCCACGCCAAAGCAGCCTATTGACTCAGAGCAAGTAACGCGATTGAAGCACGATATTGGAAATTCCAGTAACAGAAGCCTCAAATTGCAGTCGATAAAGCGCATCAAAGCGCTGTCAAAGGAAATGGAACGGAACAGGGAACTGATGGTCGAGATGGAGACGCTACCGTTGCTGGTAACGGAGCTCTTGAGTTGGGCCGAGGTGGAGGCTGCAGCCGATCAGGTGGATTGGGAATTGGCTGAAGAAGCACTAGGGGCGCTATTGCAGCTAGCGCCTACCGGGCAAGGTATCTGCCTGTGCCCGGGTTTGGGCGATCCATCTTTCAGGTCCAGGTCGGCTTTCGTCGCGGCCTCCCTGCTACAGAACGGTAGCATGGAGGCGCGAATAAATGCCGGATCTTTAATCGACATCCTTTGTAACGACGCGGCATCGGCCGATCTTCTTGGACAAACCCCTGGCACCATAGACGGTCTGGTATCCCTCATACAACAGGCAAATGATTACCCCCGAGCGGTTAAAGTTGGAATCAAAGCCATGTTTTCTTTCTGCTTAGCGGATTCGAACCGGGAACATGCTGCTACCGCCGGAGCGGCCGAGGCACTTATCGAAGCCCTGGTCAATATCGATAAACCCGACGTCGGCCGAGCCCTGGCAACGGTGGAGCTCCTGTGCAAGACGGAGCAGGGGCTAGAAGCGGTCCGTCGACATGCACTGGCTGTTCCCGTGCTGGTGAAGCATATTTTCAAAGTCTCAGAGGATTCGGCTACAGAAAGCGCGACGGCTATTCTTGTAGCTATCTGTTCCGAATCCGAAGATATTCAGAGAGAGGCCGTTCAGGCCGGGGTTTTTACACGGTTATTGCTTGTACTTCAAAGCCACTGCAGTTGCAGAGCCAAGAGGAAGGCCAGAACCCTCCTGAAGCTCTTGAAGCATATCTGGGGCGAAGATCCTTGCACTGATGTCGTTTCCTTATGATGTAAACGATGTTTGAATCGCGAGAATTGTATAAATGTTTCATAGAAGAGATTAACATAGCGTACTACAGTACTTCCATCTTCCCCTTTTCTGATCACAAATCTTTCAGAAATTCTGGAGGCCGCGAAGAAAATTTTTGAAATTTAGTATTAAGCTTTATAGATTGCTAGCTTCTCTGCAATTATTTTAAAATTTGGGTAGTGTAAGGCGATGTGTGATGGTAGGGATTCGGTGAGCTTCGTTGTGTGTGACATGGAGGGCCGTACTACAGCCATCCATGTCTGGAGCATTGAATGTTCTGAACTATAAAAAGTCCATCCACA
>JASDQU010207950.1:3856-28283 GCA_032191745.1 Picea mariana | reverse complement strand
AGAAATGGAAGCAGACGCCTCCAAACATAGAGTTGGTTTGATAACTCTGAACCCCATGAACCAGAGGAGCCAGGAGATGGAAAATTTGATAAACAGGAGGGGCCAGCCCGCCCATCAACCAAATTCGAAATTCAAATTAGCGGGATAAATTCAAATTTCGATCAGTGGGATGTCGTACAGCATTTAAAGGTTTAAAGGACAACAGCTGGATGGGAGCTTTGCATGGCTACTGGATGGAGGATGCATGCATCGATAGTGGCCGCACGGTTGAACCATGCAGCAGCCCGGTGGATAGCCCTTGCCCGCGGAATAGGGGGTGAACGGGAACGGGAACGGAGTGTGGTGGTACGCTACCTTTTGGGTTTTCCGACTGGCCGGAGATTAGACATTTTTCGTTGGTCGGAATCCCAAAAGGTAACGTAGTTAGCTTACTCCTTAAATTTTTACCTCTGTCAATCATTAAATTCGCCCAGCGATTTCGAAGATTCCTCGATGAATTATTATGGAAATGTATGCGCTGTACAGTGGCTGTTTGCCTTGCGTTTTGTCTACCCAGGGCGCTGCCCTCTCTTTCCTTGCCAGCGAAAATGTTCCTTTCAACTCCACGGTTTTTGCTGGCTTCCCTCTCTGCGATTTCCCTTCCCACTCTGCATTTCTTAAGCCCAACTTTGCGCCTAGCTACTCCGCCAATTCTTGCCTTTTCCCTTGCGTTTTTGGTTAGTGAGAAACCCCCTCCCTGCACGTGGGGATTTTACTGCCGAATTGTACCCTTACATCTCGCCTCGGTATTGCGTAGATTTCGTTTTGTTTTAATTTGAATAATTGATATTGCATTTAATAGTCATTCCAACATTAAACAATAAATAAAATGGATATTGGGTCATTTAGATTAAGGTGGATACTAGAATGACTTTTATTTCCATTACTTGTTACCCCCATTAATTAATTAACTGAATTTATTTACTGGTTAACTGAGGGTAAGTCAGTTAATAATTAGATTACTATGGATGTTAGAATGATGGTTATTTCCCTTTTCAATGTTACTTCCCTTATTATATTATTTGAATAATATGGACATTAGAATAATACACATTGGTAGGATAAGGGTTGTGTACCTTCCATCCAAGTTTATATCATTCGGATTAATCGAATTATATTCATGTGTATGTATAGGAGAAAGACGTGTACTTAATTATGAGGAGGTTGATGTTAAGACAATTCTTCTTGCTTACCTCTTTGGCTATTGCTGTGTAACTTTCATGTAAGCAAAATATATCAATTTCAGAGGATTAAAAGTTGGTCGACGATTGCACATTGAAGATTAATGATTAAGTTGATCACGTGCGCCACGAAATTAACTTCTTGATGATTTGCTAAGTAGATGGACTCATTGTGCGCACTGGAATTATACTGAAGTGTATGTTTGTTTTCATATTAAACCTCTTGCGTGGAACAAAATTATGATGTAAGGAATGTTTGTTTAGTCAATAGACTACTTGCGCTATGAATAAATCCGATGATGTATGACTAGTTAAGTAGTTAGACTTTTCATGCGCATTACCAGGATAATGTAATGAATGGTAGACATTAGATATCTTGAGCGAAATAAATTACAGTGTAATGTTTTTTGATTAACAATTATTTCTTGCGCCATTAAATTTTCTAATGTTCGATGGATTAATAACTGGATTTCTATTGCGCCATCGCATATTGATGATGCATGATTGAATTAGAAATTGGTTACTGTTGTGCCTTTAATATTGTTGAGGTATGGTTGAATTATTAACTACATTCTCTTGCGCCTTGCGAAATATAGTCGACATCTCATGCGTCTTAATTTGTGATGTGTAAATGATGGATGAATTGAATAAATGCTCGCGCACAATATAACTGATAACTGATAATTGCTCTCACTCCTTGGATTTAATGTGTTGTATGATGGGCTATGCAATTAGTTAGGATACTTGCGCGCCCTGAATTTAATGTTGATGTATGATTGAAAGATTGATTTGGTTGATGTTGGACTTGATTGTTAGTGGGATTTAGACACCTCCTTGTTCCTCATAACAATCGCCAACCTTGAGACCTTAAATGGTTAAAATCGTTCGAAACTTGGGCTTGAGCGTTGCTTATGTGTTCTGGAGGTCCTAACCCTGCAGGGGTAGGTTGGGCAGGTAGTCATTTATATTCTTTATCTGATTGAATGTTCGTAATTGTTTTCAAGCTTCATGATGTGCTAATCTACTATGCTATTTATGTTTATGTGTCGCTATCCTTCGTTGATGCATTGATTGCGTTGTTATTTATTTCAATGATGAGGAGCGGGTGATGTTACTTTGTGTCATTATTCATTTATGATGATGTTTGATTATACGTCATTACTAAATTGTGGAGGCATCGATTGCAACGTGATTGATTACGATGATGTGTCACGTGCAATTCATTCATTATGATGTCATCGAGTTGTGTTTCTATGATTTTATTGTTGACGTTATTTTCCAAATGTTTTTTTAATTTTTTTTACCTGTTGTATGTCGTTTTCTTTGTCGTAACGGTTGGGTTGTTAAATTCATAATAGAGCAATGTTCATCTACATTATGATAGATTAATGAATGATATGATTTTTTAAAAATAATCCAATTAATAATACATTTGATATATGTACTCTTATTAGTCTCGGTCGCGCTTGGGACTATTACAATTGATTCTGCATCGATAAAAAAAAATATTGCTTTTTCCCATAGTTTAACCTTGTTGCTAGCGATTCAATTTTATTTCCTAGCTTCTAATTGGTTTTTCAAAACAATATCTTATTTCCGAGTTGGCGGTGGACATTTAATAAGTAATTTAATTATGCAATTGTAGCGCATGGTTCGAACGAGTACATGTACAAGAATTTAATAAGCAACTTAATTATTAGATGGTGCATGTACGGGTGCAAAATATGTGCATCTACATGTCCCAAAGTTCTGATGTACGAGTACGAGACCATAGTTGTGCGAGGATATACCCGTGCGGAGGTGCAGACAAATCGTCAAAGCAAAAGTCTCTGCACATACGATGTAGGGGTACATAACCGTAGTTGTGCAGGGATATACATGTACAAAAGTTTCCGCACATAAGAAACAATCCATTGCACATTGCAATATTAAATAATTAATAAATGATTAATAACTATTTAATAAATAATATTAAATAATCAATTATTTAATAAATTGCACATTGCCCATTATTAAATAATATCGTACCTATGCGGGGAAATACTCCTGAGGAGGTGGAGACAAATCGTCAAAGCAAAAGTCTTTGCATATACGATGTATGGGTACTTAACCATAGTTGTGCGGGGATATACCTGTTCAAAAGTCTTCGCACATAAACAACAACGCATTGCACATTGCAATATTAAATAATTAATAAATGATATTAAATAATTAATACATAGTTAATTATTTAATAAATTGCACATTGCATATTGAAAATTGCACAATAATAAATAATACCATACCTATGCAGGGATATACCTCTCTAGAGGTGAGGACAAACTGTCAAAGCAAACATCTATGCACATACGATGTATATGTACATAACCATGTTGTGCGGGGATATACTCATGAAAATTCTTTGTACATACGATGTATGAGTACAAAACCATGTTGTGCGGGGATATACCTGTGAAAAAGTCTCTGCACATAAGCATCAACGCATTGTAGATTGCAATATTAAATAAATAATAATGAATTAATTATTTAATATTAAATAGTTAATAACTAATTAATAAATAATATAAAAGAATTAAGAAATACTTAATTATTTAATAAATTGCACATTGCACATTAATAAATAATACCATACCTATGTGGGGATATACATGTGCGGAGGTGCAGACAAATTATCAAAGAAAAAGTCTCCACACATAAATAACCAATTAGTTAATACTAAATAATTAATAACTAATATTAAATAATTAAAAAATTAATTATTTAATAAATTGCACATCGCATATTGTGCATTGCACATTAATAAATAATACCATACCTATGTGGGGAAATAGAAATACCCGTGCGGAGGTGTGGACAAATTGTCAAAGCAGAAATCTCTACACATACACTGTACATGTATAGAACCATAGTTGTGGATGGATATACCTATGCAATAGTCTTCACACATAAACAACAACATATTGCACATTGCAATATTAAATAATTAGTGAATAATTAATTACTTAATATTATTTATTATTTAATATTAAATGATTAATAATTAATTAATAACTAATTATAAATAGTATTAAATAATTAATACTAATTAATAAATAATAATAAATTATTAATACATGGTTAATTATGGTCCCCGAGGTGTAGGACAGTCAGTGACAGAGTATGTTGTTAAATCACTTCGTGTTGAAAAGTCATCGGTTCGAAACCTGCGGGGACAAAAAATCAACCATGTTAAGGGTTGGTGTGGCTCAGGCCGGGTGCGATCCTTGGGTGACTTTGACGGCTTAGATGCCCCTAAGTTGCAGTTTTTCAAGCCAAATGTTAATCTCGCTACCAATAAGGTCCGGACAAATTAACAAAAAAAATAATAAATACATAGTTAATTACTTAATAAATTGCACATTGCATATTAATAAATAATACCATACCTATATGTGGATATACTTGTGCAGAGGTGCAGACAAATCACTAAAGCAAAAGTCTTCACACATACGATGCAAAAAAACCACTAAAGCAAAAGCCTTCACACATACGATGCAAAAAAATCACTAAAGAAAAAGTCTTCACACATACGATGTACGGGTACTGAACCATGTTGTGTGAGGACATACAACGCATTGCACATTGAAATTTATTAAATAATTAATTATTTATTAATAATTTAATATTAAATGCCCCAACAATTTGACTGGTAAAGTCTATAGAGGTATACATACCCTACCTTCCCTGTATTTGAACTTGTGACCTCTTAGGAGGAAATACGTGTTCTTAACCAATAGGCCCACTGATGCAGGAGCATCACCTTCAAAGTCAACAACGCACACGTGGAGGCAAACGAATGACATCTTAGAAATTCCATAATTTCAAATCAAACATTAATTTCAGAATTTAAATCGGTTGTTGGGATATTTTGTAAACAACAATTTTAATTTGTCATTTGTTTGTAAAGTCATGAAGGACTGTAAGAGACTGCAGAGATGGAGTGTTGACTCTATCTGGCAATACCTGGTAGTTATTGTAATAGGAAAAAGTAGGTAACAACTTTGAGTTTGATATGATAGATTTCAGACAGGACATAGATCTCATGGAACAATCCTTAGATAGGTTTTTCATTGTTGTATTGTAACATATAGACATAATAGGGAGAAGAAGATAGAGATCAGTAGAACAAAGTAGAGTAGTAGAAACACTATGTAACTTGTTTTTCATGAATGGATAGAACATACATAAATTGTCCCAAATCCTTGGACTGTGTTCATTTCATGTGTGATTGAATGAATGTTATTTTGTTTGTATGATTTATTTCGATTCATTTCATGTATGATTGTTCGAGAGATTGACTGTATGAGTTTGTGACGAAACTGGATGAGTTTCAATTGTTTTTCTTCTGATACTTGTATGCAAGGTGTGCATCTTGAATGCAAGGAGTGCGTCGACTGAGTCTCAGATTGGCTCAGAGAAGTTAAGAGAGAATCAGAGAAACTCAAACCAGGTGCAAGGTGTGCACATCGTCAAGAAGCTAACAAGCTTCGAAGAACCAACGCAGAAGAACGCCAGGTGCACGAGAAGCATTTTTTTTTCAAGAAAATCCTTCGAACTGAGTTATTTGAAACCCCAAGAACGCAAGGTGTGCATGGGAGATCAAAATACTTTAAAGGACAGAAGCTCAGAAGAGATAGCACTTTCACAAGTGTTGATGAGATCCCAGAGTCGGATCTGTAGAAGGAACAAAGGTTTGAGACCTTTGAAAA
Source organism: Picea mariana (assembly GCA_032191745.1). NCBI lineage: Eukaryota > Viridiplantae > Streptophyta > Pinopsida > Pinales > Pinaceae > Picea > Picea mariana. The sequence goes on along the minus strand of JASDQU010207950.1, from coordinate 22,315 downwards.
CTAATAAATCTTCTAAGTCGGAGAGATATCAAAAGCTCAGGAGGAAGAACGACTGTGATCATTGGAGCATAGGAAAGAATATCAACAATCGTCAGGTCAGAAGGAAGTGCATGAGACTTAGGAATTTGTGCACAAAGGAGAGAGAATCTATCAGAGTTGAAACTTGAGATTCCCGAAGTCCGGAACCCCAGAATAGAATCTCAACCATCAGATCAGCGAGATAGACCTGAGTCATCAGATCACTGGAAGTGAAGATCAAGCGTCAAATCGTCAGGATGAATCATAGTCGTTGGTTTGTGTGAGCTTAGGAGGAGGAGCGGTTTTGAAACTTGAGATTCTCGAACTCTGGAGACCCAGAATGTCGAAGTGGAATCTCAACCATTCGATCATCCGAATAGATTTGGGATGTGAGATCATTTGGAGTGAACCTCAAACATTGGATCAGTCAAGGAAGTGTGGGTTGTCAGATATCATGATGCATAAGGAGTCGAGTTTGAAATTTGAGACCCCCAGAGCGCGAAGAGCCGAAGAGTTAAAGCATATCTGGACCGTTGAATCTAGGAGGGTACATGTAAGCAGGTCAGAAGATCTAGAGGAAGGCGGAAGTTGAAACTTGAAACACCCAGAGCCCAAAGAGTCGAGGAACTGTGAGTCATTGATCTGTGAGGGGACACTTGTCAACAGATCTCAAACCTTGGGGAAAAGCTGAAGTGAGGTTATAGTTTGAGAATTGAGATCGCCAGAGCATGAAGACCCGAAATCCTCGAAGTAATCCTTGATCATTGGATCAGGAGGGACACGTGTAAGTGGATATTAGACTTCGGGTAAAAGTCATTGGGAAAAAGAGACTTGAGATTTGAGATCTCAGAAGTCTGGAGACCCGGAGGAAATATCGAGCGTCGATTGAGAAGGGGGTCATTGGATCGTTGATCTGAGACGAGGGTCAATCATTCAAAATGAAGGCAAGATTGTTGATTTACGGGATAGGTGTCCGTAGATCGTCAACTCCGGAACATTGGAGTACAGAAGAGAGTTGGGTTTGAGATTTCAACATTCCAGAGTCCAGAATCACAAAGAGACCTTAACTGTTGATTCAGAGGGAGTTGATCTGGTCCGTAGATTTGAATCGTCGATTTCGATGTTATCTTCAAGATCGTGAGATCGACGATCTTGTGTCATTGCGGGGACAGAAGTTGTGAGGAGTTTAATATATCGAGGGCGGGCCACAATTTGAACCATGGTTTCGTCAGGAGGACACATGGAGGCTAGAGGAGCATTGCGGGCCCAAAATAAGTTTGAATCCAAACCTCTTCTGACCACGCCAGAAATCACATGGTCATAACCCCAGGTCACACCAAGAGAGGGCTTATCCGAGAAGGAGAGTACGCCGACACTTTGAGTTTTCGCAGTAGAGCGAAAGGGAAGGTTGCGGGTTGTTGACAAACCTACACCAGGAAGCCGAGGGGGCCTATGTTTAGATACATAGAGGGACCTTTAATGTTCCAGAGAGTATTTCGACTCGAGAATAGGAGATCCAAGACCAGGAGGTCGCACAACCCTACGAGGAAGTAGGGGGTCTGTATCAGGTGGTATCAGAGCTGATTTTAAGTTGTTTGCAGAAAACAGACAAAAGGAGAGAGGAGGAAAGTTGGTATCATTTGTGGTATCAAACAAATTTGATTTATGTTGGTAGGTGACGCAGTGAAATCATGCCACCCCGAAGGCGCAGAGGGAATGCAGAAATGGAAGAAGAAATGAGGCGACTCCGAATGAGATTGGACGCCATGGAAACAACATAGATAAGAGCACCAGATGTTGGAGATATCAGTGAAGCTGAGAGTGAAGAAGAATAAATCGAAGAAAATGTAGTTGAATATGTTGCACAAGATCGCTTAATAAAAGTTGTTTCAAAAATAGGAGCCAGAGCAAGAATAGAAGTATCGATGTATGAAGGAAATTTAGAAGTTGAAGAATTGTTAGATTGGGTACGTGCTATGGACAAATACTTCGATTACAAAGATATTGAAGAAGAAAAGATGGTGAAGCATGCAGTGACAAGACTGAAAGGTCATGCATTGCTATGGTGGGATGAACTACAAGCCGAACATAGGAGAAATGGTAAGTAGAAAATTAAAAAATGGGATAGGATGGTAGCCAAGTTGAAGGCCAAATTTATCCCAAAGGACTATCAAATCAAGATGTTCAGGAGATTGCAAAACCTGAAATAGAGGGGCTTATCGGTGAAGGAGTACATTGAGGAATTTTACCGACTGAATATCAGGGTTGGACAAAAAGAAAATGAGGATGAAAAGACAGCCAGATATATCAATGGGATGAGATACGAAATTCAAGAAGAGATAAACATGATGTCGGTTAGTAAATTCGAGGATTCTTATCAGGTAGCCTTGAAAGATGAAGAAAAATTGGCCAGAAAGCAAAGCCAACGAAGCAGAGGAGGAAATTCAAGCAGAGGTAAAGGAACCAACAGAGAGAAGTTCTAGAAGCCGAAGCATGAAGCTAACAAACAACATAGTCACCATGAGAAGGGTGGAAGTTCTAAAGAAAGACAACATGGAGGAAGAAGTTCTTTTTCCAGAGGAAGAGGAAGAGGAAGAGCCAGAGGAGGTGTAGTTAAATGTTATACCTGTGGAAAAGAAGGACACAAATCTTGGGAATGTCCCGACAGAAAAAGAGGAGGAGAAGCACATATTGCTAAAGCACAAAAGCATGTGGAAGCAGAAGCAACAGAAGGAGGAAGGAACCTCATGATGAGAAAAATTCTTCTTAAACCCGATAAGGATGTAGAGGAACTAGTTCAGTGAACAAGTCTGTTCATAACTTCTTGCAAGTCGAAAGATAGAGTTTGCAAGGTGATCATAGACAGTGCGAGCACTAACAATCTAGTATCCATAGAGATGGTGGAAAAGTTGGAGCTGAAGACAACTGCACATCCAAACCCATACAAGGTATCATGGTTGCAAAAAGGAAATCAAGTGATGCAGGAGCATCTCTCCACGTCAGCCAGCCAGCTAGCCAGCCACGTCAAGCGCACACATTCAAAGCTGAAGAGAGGCGCAATCCTCATTTTGAGCCATAGAGTCATGCCTTTGTGCAGGTGTAGAATAAGTAGGCCTTTAATGTTTGTAAGGCTGAGATCTAGATCCGGATAGCGGACTAGACAACCCATTCAATGTAATTGAATAGGGTAGGTAGGTTGGAGGGAAGAGCTCGAAGATCCCCCTTAGGTACAAGATATTTAGGATCTCATTTTGTGTAAGTGGATGGAATAGAGTTGAGAGGAGAGAAGAGAATCTATGAGTAGAGCAAAAGAAAGGGAGTCGAGACCTTGTTATAGGCCGTGCTCAGGAACACCTTGTACAAACAAACATTTGCCATTTTAATATAAACAGAAGCAGTTTTTCCTGCACATATTTCTGTGTTATGTGGATGTCTGTGAGTGTTCTATTATGTTGTAGATGTATGTTAGGAATTTGTAGGAGTTCTTGATTTCAGGCTTGAGAAGTCTTTGAGGCTTCATACCAGGAGGGTGTGATAGAACACTGCGGGTTCTGATAGCCGTGCACAGAGGATGAATTTTTGAACTCTGCAGAGTCAGACAAAGACGTGCCAGGTGGGCATGGAAGATGAAATCAACAACTCAGGAAAAGACCTGTGAGGTTGTTGAACACCTCAGGAGGCTAGGCTGTGGGAGAAGAACATAGTTGCAGACAGAATCTCTGAGGAGTTCTGTGAAGCTCTGTCAAGTGGGCATTGAGCATATGCACAGCAGTGCATCGAGGAAGAACTCTGCTGTGAGTTCTTAAGGAAGAACCAGAATCACTGAGGATTCTGAGAGCTCTTCCAGGTGGGCATTGAGCAGGTGCAGGGAGTGCACAGAGGGAAGAACTGCTGACGTTCAGTGAAAATATACTCTGCAAGGAGGGCATTGAGTAAGTGTGCAGACAGAAGAACAGAGAACTCTTTGAGTTCTGGAATTTAGAGGAAGAATCCACTGAGGGATATTCATAGGGTTGCTGAACACCCTGAAGGCTCAGCAAGAAGTTTCTTGAGGCAGAGGATAGCCAGGAGGGCATCCAAGTATTTTCCATCTGCAGGAGAAGAAAGAAGGATAAAATCCCTTTGGGGTCTGAGCGTTTGAGAAGCTCAGGAGAGACAACACTGTGTGTGCATGAGAATACTCTGCAGGGGCGCAGGAGTTGAAGAATCCTTTAAGGGTTCGGAAGAAGGATAAGCTTAGGAGGAATAGCGTCGTTGAAGAGTGCAGGTGAGAACTCAAGTAAAGGAGTTCACAGAGGAGAATGAAGACAAAGGTCGAGGCCTTTGAGAACTTGTAATTCTTCCAAGCACTGGAAGAAAGTGCATAAGCTCAGGAGGGAGCACAGCAGCCATCGGATCGGCCGAAGAAATATGGACCATTGAAGGTTTCACGTCCAGAGAGCATCAGAGCGAGCACACAGGAAGAAACGATCTGCACCGTCAGATCTAGAGAAAAAACCCGTCAGCCGTCAGATCTGGCGAAGGAGCAAGGAGGTTACGACCGGGTTTCCAAGGTGCAAGCCCAGGAGATTAGGGACCGTCGGATGTTCGCATAGATACCCGTCAGTCGTTGGATTGACAGGAGTTGCACGAGGTTTACCTTCATGAACAGGAGGTTGAAAATCCCGACGAGAGGCGTGGCTATCGAGATATCGACATTCGTGAAATTGGGAGTCACGATGACATGAGATCGGGGATTTCCATGGGAAAAATCCCAAAATCGATTTGAGTCTTCCGTTTGTGGAGATGCGTGGCGGGGATCGAGCGACCCATCGGTATATCGGCTACCGGGGTTTTGAGTTGACAAAGAATTTATGTCATCGGGGTATCAGAAACTCTGAAATCGCGAGATTGGATCGGGGTCATCCATCAGCTGGGACACGTGGGCGAGATCGGGAGCCCGTCGGCATTTCGATCATTGAGACTCACATAAGTGAGTGTTTTGACTTTGCATATTGGCGAAACCCGAGGGTCAATCTGAACCGTCCATCCACTTGGGACGCGTGTCGGAGATTCGAAGAAAGTCAGGGATCGACATTTCGTGAGTCCTAGAGACAAGAAGGACTTGCATTTTGGAATCGCGAAGTCTGATTTTCCGAAAGGAAAGGGATTTCCGTGTGGGACCTAGCTGACATCACATCGGGAAATCGAGAATTGGGAAATCGGGGATTCCGTGGACAAGAGGTTTGATACATTTCAACCTTCGAAACCCCAAATCTCGATAAGAGGTGAGACTGCGGTCACGGGGATAGTGGTCATATGGGCAAGGAGTTTAGCCAGGAGGGCTAACATGTAAAGGCGTGTATCGGCGAATTGGCTCATCAGAGATAGGGGATTCGAGAGTACAGAGGACTCTTGACATCGGGGACTAGGAAACTCCGAACCCTGAAACTATATTTTCCCTGTTGAGGAAGAGGCAGCGGTCAGAGTGCAAAGGCCGTGAATGGGTAAGAAGGACCCATGGATCGGGTTTTTAGCAGAGATTCTGGCAGGGAATCGGAAGAGCCACTTTGGCTCAAAGGGTAATTTGAACGATCCTTAAGACCGGGAGGTCAGCGCAAAGGCCTTTGCCGAGGCAGAGGTTGGCGGTCTGCGTCAGAGTGGTATCAGAGCCTGATTCTTGTCTGTATATTTCAGACGAGGGAGGCGTAAGAGGTAAGCAACAATCAAGAAGACAGTCAGCAGGACTGTAGGAGGAAGCTGGAAACACTCGAGGTACAAAGTGACAGCAACAGGTTTTCTAGAAGAGAAGACAGAGACAACAATATGGCTACTGAAGGCCGTAGATTTGCTGGAAGAAAGGACCTAGAGCTGATGAGTGACACAGAATGGGATGAAGAACTCGCTGAGATGAACGCGATATTGGATGAAATTGCAATTGAGATGTGGTAGGATAAGAGGTCGAGATGGATGCGCGAATGGCCCATGAAGAAGATGAAGATAAAATGGCTAGTCAAGGAGTTGATGGCTAGAAGGCAGCGCAGGATGTTAAGAGGGTGGTTGAGGTATGCTGAAAACCTCAATGGACCAGAAGAGGAAATGGTTCAGATGTGTGAACCAGAGACTGGGAGAGGTCTCAATGATGCAGAGAATGAAATGGGATCAACTGAATATCTCAAGAACTGCTAGGAGGGCAGAAAGGAAATTCCCAATTGCCAGGTGGGCAACGAGTTGAGATCACTGCAGGATCTCAGAGACTGTCAGGAGGACAGCCGAGGAATTTCACATTGCCAGCTGGGCAATGAAATGAGGTCGTTGTGGGATCTCGAAGACTGCCAGGAGGGTAGTGGAAGCATCTCAGACTGCCAGGAGGGCAGCAAAAGGTTTCCAGTTTTCTAGGTGGGAAAGGAAACAAAGATGGAATTAGTTGATTCCATGGACTGCCAGGAGGGAAATAGAGACATCCCATATCGCCAGGTGGGCAGGGATGAGCAGATGAGTTGGAATCAGCCAGAAGAGATGACCAAACAGGTGAGCTCAGAGATGGATTTAGATCAACATGTGTAGCTAATAGAAGAGGAGGATCTGAGGGATCTTCTGATGATTGGGGGAATCGAGGTGTTCCTACCACTTTCCCAAGGAGAGGCAGAAATCTGTGTTGCAGATGCAACAACAACAGAAGAACAATTAGCTAGGACTGTCAGGGAAGAGGCATTGGAGCAGACTTTGGAAGCTGCCCAAGTAGACGAAGAGGAAAATGAGCATTCTGAGGAGTGTCTCAATGTATTCATCCAGGAATCTAAGGAAGCTGTAGTGCTAAAACTGACAGCAGAAGATGAAGTTCTCACTCCATGGGAGATGGAGTTGGAGATGCTGAAGGATTGGTTGAACAATCTAGAGCTAGCAGAAGAACTGGCAGAATTTGAGCTGTCAGAGAAGGTGACTGAACGGAAAGTTAGTCAGGAAGAGACTACAGAGCTAAAGTCTGCAGCAGAATGGACACTTGAGGCCACAGATGAAGATGAAGAAGAAAGAATGGGAGATCATGATGATCTACCCAATTGCAGGAAATTTTTGCAGCTGGGGAGACTGCAAAAATAGGACCAGCCACTGGAGCAGCTGGACGAAGCAATCGAGGAGATCAGAAGGATGATGTTAGGATCAGCAAGGACTTCCAGCAAGGAGAGGCTGGGAAGAAAGGAAGAAGCAACAACAACAACAACGCAGAAGCAACAGCAAGGAGATGGAGCAGATGAACAACTCCAAAGGATGATTTGGGATCCAAGAGGATTTCAACATTAGAGATGGGAAGCTCCTGAGCAGAAGCTCATGAATTTTTCAACTGAGGAGTATGATGCAGGAGCATCTCTCCATGTCAACTAGCCAGCCAGCTAGCCACGTCAAGCACATGCATTCAAATCCTCATTTTAATTTTAGAATTGAATGCAATTAAATGTCTAGGCTGTTGAGCCATAGAGTCGTGCCTTTGTGCAGGCGTAGAATAAGTAGGCCTTTAATGTTTGTAAGGCTGAGATCTAGATCCGGATAGTGGACTAGACAACCCATTCAATGTAATTGAATAGGGTAGGTAGGTTGGAGGGAAGAGCTCGAAGAGCCCCCTCAGGTAAAAGAGATTTAGGATCTCATTTTGTGTAAGTGGATGGAATAGAGTTGAGAGGAGAGAAGAGAATCTGTGAGTAGAGCAAAAGAGAGGGAGCCGAGACCTTGTTACATGTCATGCTCAGGAACACCTTGTACAAATAGGCATTTGCCATTTTAATATAAACAGAATCAGTTTTTCCTGCACGTATTTCTGTGTTATGTGGATGTCTGTGAGTGTTCTATTATGCTGTAGATGTATGTTAGGCATTTCTAGGAGTTCTTGATTTCAGGCTTGAGAAGTCTTTGAGGCTTCATACCAGGAGGGTGTGACAGAACGCTGCGGGTTCTGATAGCCGTGCACAGAGGATGCATTTCTGAACTCTGCGGAGTCAGACAAAGATGTGCCAGGTGGGCACAGAAGCTGAAATCAACAACTCAGGAAAAGACCTGTGAGGTTGTTGAACACCTTAGGAGGCTAGGCTGTGGGAGAAGAACACAGTTGCAAACAGAATCTATGAGGAGTTCTGTGAAGCTCTGCCAAGTGGGCATTGAGCATATGCACAACGATGCATCGAGGAAGAACTCTGCTGTGATTTCTTAAGGAAGAACCAGAATCACTGAGGATTCTGAGAGCTCTTCCAGGTGGGCATTGAGCAGGTGCAGGGAGTGCACAGAAGGTAGAACTGCTGACGTTTTGTGAAAAGATACTCTGCCAGGAGGGCATTGAGTAAGTGTGCAGACAGAAGAACAGAGAACTCTTTGAGTTCTGGAATTTAGAGGAAGAATCCACTGAGGGATCTTCACAGGGTTGTTGAACACCTTGAAGGGTCAGCAAGAAGTTTCTTGAGGCAGAGGATAGCCAGGAGGGCATCCAAGTATTCTCCATCTGCAGGAGAAGAAAGAAGGATAAAATCCCTTAGGGGTTTGAGCGTTTGAGAAGCTCAAGAGAGACATCACTGTGTGCGCATGAGAATACTCTGCAGGGGCACAGGAGTTGAAGAATCCTTTAAGGGTTCAGAAGAAGGATAAGCTTAGGAGGAACATCGTCGTTGAAGAGCGCAGGCGAGAACTCAAGTAAAGGAGTTCGCAGAGGAGAAGGAAGACAAAGGTCGAGGCCTTTGAGAACTTGTAATTCTTCCAAGCACTGGAAGAAAGCGCAGAAGCTCAGGAGGGAGCACAACAGCCGTCGGATCGGCCGAAGAAATCTGGACCGTTGAAGGTTTCATGTTCAGAGAGCATCAGAGTGAGCGCACAGGAAGAAATGATCTACATCGTCAGATCTAGAGAAAAATCCCGTCAGCCGTCAGATCTGGTAAAGGAGCGAGGAGGTTATGACCAGGTTTCCAAGGTGCAAGCCCAGGAGATTGGGGACCGTCGGATGTTCCCATAGATACCCGTCAGTCGTTGGATTGGGAGGAGATGCACGAGGTTTACCTTCATGAACAGGAGATTGAAAATCCCGACGAGAGGCGTGGCCATCGAGATATCGACATTCGTGAAATCGGGAGTCACGATGACATGAGATCGGGGATTTCCATGGGAAAAATCCCAAAATCGATCTGATTCGTCCGTTTGTGGAGATGCGTGGTGGGGATCGAGCGACCCATTGGTATATCGGCTACTGGGGTTTTGAGTTGACAGAGAATTTCTGTCATCGGGGTATCAGAAACTCCAAAATCGTGAGATTGGATTGGGGCCGTCCATCAGCTGGGACACGTGGGCGAGACCGGGAGCCCATCGACATTTCGATCATCGAGACTCACATAAGTGAGTGTTTTGACTTTGCAGATTGGTGAAACCCGAGGGTCAATTTGAACCGTTCATCCACTTGGGACGCATGTCGGAGATCCGAAGAAAGTCGGGGATCGACATTTCGTGAGTCCTGGAGACAAGAAGGACTTGCATTTTGGAATCGCGAAGTCCGATTTTTCGAAAGGAAAGGGAGTTCCGTGTGGGACCTAGCTGACATCACATCGGGAAATCGAGAATCGAGAAATCGGGGATTCTGTGGACAAGAGGTTTGATACATTTCAACCTTTGAAACCCTGAATCCCGATAAGAGGTGAGACCGCGGTCACGGGGATAGTGGTCATATGGGCCAGGAGTTTATCCAGGAGGGCTAACACATAAAGGTGTGTATCGATGAATTGGCTCATCAGAGATTGAGGATTTGAGAGTACAGAGGACTCTTGACATCGGGGACCAGGAAACCCTGAACCCCGAAAGTATATTTTCCCTGTTGAGGAAGTGGCAGCGGTCGGAGTGCAAAGGCTGTGACTGGGTAAGAAGGACCTGTGGATCGGGTTTTTAGCAGAGATTCCAGCAGGGAATCTGAAGAGCCACTTTGGCTCAAAGGGGAATTCGAACGATCCTTAAGACCAAGAGGTCAGCGCAGAGGCCTTTGTCGAGGCAGAGGTTGGCGTTCTGCATCATCAAGTCATGGTAAGTCAACAATGCCAAGTTGAATTTAAAATAGGAGGTTATAGGGATGAAATATTATGTGATGTAATTCCTATGGATGTCTGTCATATTTTATTGGGGAGGCCATTGTAGTATGATCGAAAAGTTATTCATGATGGAAGAAAGAATACTTATACCCTGGAAAAGAATGGTAGGACACATATGGTGTTACCCATAGAAGACAAAGAGCAAAAGAGGGAAGCTAGTTCAATCATACTTCTCATTAGTGGGAAGGAACTCTTGAAAGAAGTCAAGAAGGAAAAAGAAATGCAGTTTGTTGTAGTGAGGAAGCCTAGATTTATCCTTACAAATACTTCTGTGGAATATTTGCCTATAGAAATCCAAGAACTGTTAGAAAACTTTGCTGATATAGTAGTGGATGAGTTACCACACTCATTGCCACCCATCAGGAGTATAAGCCATCACATTGACCTTATTCTAGGAGCTAGTTTACCAAACAAAGAAACTTATAGGTTGACACCTAGAGAGAATGAGGAAGTCAAAAATCAAGTCCAAGAGTTGTTGCATAAAGTTTTAGTCAGGGAAATCCTAAGCCCATGCGCAGTACCAATTGTGTTAAGTCAAAAAGAAGATGGAGGATGGAGAATGTGTACAGATTCCCGAGCCATCAACAAGATAACCATTAGGTACATATTTCCTTTACCGAGGATGGATGATTTGATGGACTGTTTGAGTGGAGCGAGCTATTTTTCCAAGATAGACTTAAAGAGTGTATATCATCAAATAAGGACGAGAGAGGGAGATGAATGGAAAACAACATTCAAGACAAATGAAGGATTGTTTGAATGGGTGGTCATGCTGTTTGGGTTGAAAAATCCCCTAAGCACAATTATGAGATTGATGAATGAAGTGTTGAAAGACTTCATAGGAAAATTTGTCACATTATATATAGATGACATACTAATCTTCAGTAAGACAAAGGAAGAACACTTAAGATATCTGACAACAGTGATGGAAAAGTTACAGTAGGAGAAATTGTTGATAAATCTAAAGAAAAGTTCTTTTATGAAGAAGGAGCTCATATATTTGGATTTTGTAATCTCTTCAAATGATTTGAAGATGGACCCAGAAAAAGTGAGAGCGATCAGAGAATAGTCGTCGCCAAACAACATATTTGAGGTAAGAAGTTTTCATGGGTTAACAAGTTTTTATAGAAAATTTATCAGAAATTTCAGTGGTATATGTGCACCCATGCTGGACACTGTGAAGAAGAAACACAAGTCCTTCAGCTGGACAGAGGAAGATGAAAAAATTTTCAAAGTGTTGAAAGATAAAATCACAGAGCAGCCAATTCTGGTCTTACCAGATTTTGGAAAAAACATTTCAGGTGAGATGCGCTGCAAGTGGATTAGCTATTGGAGCAGTATTGAATCAGGACAATAAGCCAGTTGCTTATTTTAGTGAGAAGTTGAATGACACCAAACAAACATATTCCACGTATGACAAGGAATTTTATGTAGTGATTCAATCTTTGAAAAAATGGAGGCACTATCTAATTCCTAAAGAATTTGTCTTGTATAGTGATAATCAAGCTTTGCAATTTATTACTAGGCAAGAAAAGTTGAAACAAAAACATGCAAAATGGGTAGAATTTATGAAAAATTTTACTTTTGTTATTAAACACATTGCTGGAAATGCTAACAAAGTTGCAGATGCTTTGAGTAGGAGAAGTTTTATTGTACAGGAATTCCAAGTGGAGACCTTAGGGTTTCAACACCTCAAAGAGATGTATAAAGAAGATGCATATTTTAAGGAAGCTTATGAGGCATGCAAGAATCCTTTATTGGGAGAAAAAAACCCATGGATTGAATATTTGATCTAGGATGGATTATTGTTCAATGGAATCCAATTGTGCATACCGAAATGCTCAATGAGAGATAACCTGTTGAAAGAGAAACACAATAGAGGTTTAGCTGAACATTTTGGTCATGATAAGACATTTGCAAGACTGAGTAATTCGTACTATTGGCCAAGCATGAGAGCAGAGGTGAACATTTTTGTGAACAAATGTAGAATTTGTTAGTATGCAAAAGGAAGACAACAAAACACTGGTTTGTATAAGCCATTACCAATTCCAGAAAGGTCGTGGGATGCAATCAGTATGGATTTTGTTTTGGGATTTCCTAGAACCCAAAAAGGGGCGACTCCATATTTGTTGTGGTGGAAAGATTTTCAAAAATGGCACATTTCATACCATGCTAGAGGACAAGCGATGCTACACACATCACCAATTTGTTTTTCAGAGAAGTAGTGAGACTACATGGATTTCCAAGGAGCATAATTTCAGACAGGGACACCAAATTTGTAGGACACTTTTGAAGGATTCTATGGAAAAGGCTAGGGATGAACTTGTCCTTTAGTTCAACATATCACCCTTAGACAGATGGACAAACTAAAGTAGTAAACAAGAGTCTAGGAAACTTGTTTAGAAGTTTAGTCACTGAGAAAGGTCGACAATGGGATCAGATTATGGCACAAGAATAATTTGCATTCAACAATTCAATGAACAGGAGCACAGGAAAAAGTCCATTTGAAATTGTGTATGGTATACAACCAAGAGGGATTACAGAGTTGAGATATTTGAATAAACATGAGTTCAGAAGTGATGGAGTGTAGGATTTTGCAACAGAAATGTAGAAAATCCATGATAGAGTTAGAGAACAACTATAGGACAACATCTAGAAATACAAGAGCAGATTTGATCAAAAGAGGAGAGAATTTTAATTCGAAGTTGGAGATGAAGTTTTAGCTCATTTGAGAAAAGAGAGGTTTCCAAGGGGAACATATAACAAATTGAAGATGAAGAAGATAGGACCATGCAGGATTCTCAGAAAATTCACAGCCAATGCTTATGAGATTGAGTTTCCAGACAATGTAAGGATATCGCCGATATTCAATGTTGCGGACCTGTATCCTTATAGGAGAGATGAGGCAGGAGAATCAGATGATTAGAAAGAAATTTAGTGGGAAGAGAAATTTCCCACAATAGAAAAAACTCATATGGATAAAATCATTGAACAAAGGGATGGAAAGAAGACTAGGAGGAAGACATATCCTGAATAGTTAGTGAAGTGGAAAGACCATCCAATGGAAGATGGAAGTTGGGTTACAGAACCTGATATTTTGAAGCATGGAAAGACCGTGCAGGAGCTCATGGAAAGGAGTCCATGAAATTTTTTAACCAAATGAGTATGATGCAGAAACATCGCCTTCAAAGTCAATAATGCACGCGTGGAGGCAAACGAATGGCATCTCAACAATGCCAGAATTTTGAATCAAACATTAATTTTAGAATTTAAATCAGTTGCTGGGATATTTTGTAAACAACAATTTTAAATTGTAACTTGTTTGTAAAGTCATGAAGGACTGTAAGAGATTGCAGCGATGGAGTGTTGACTCTATCTGGCAATAACTGGTAGTTATTGTAATAGGACAAAGTAGATAACAACTTTGAGTTTGATAGGATAGATTTCAGATAGGACAGAGAGCTTGTGGAGTAGTCCTTATATAGGTTTTTCATTGTTGTATTGTAACAGATAAATAGAATAGGGAGAAGAAGATAAAGATCAGTAGAACAAAGTAGAGTAGCAAAAACACTATGTAACTTGTTTTTCATGAATGAACAGAATAGACAGAAATTGTCCCAAATCCTTAGACTGTGTTCATTTCATGTGTGATTGAATGAATGCTATTATGTGTGTATGATTTATTTCAATTCATTTCATGTATGATTTTTCGAGATATTGACTGTATGAGTTCATGAAGAAACTGGATGAGTTTCAATTGTTTCTCTTCTGATACTTGTATGCAATGTGTGCATCTCAAACATGAGGAGTGCATCGATTGAGTCTCAGATTGGCTCAGAGAAGTTAAGAGAGAATCAGAGAAACTCAGACCGGGTGCAAGATGTGCATAGCCTCAAGAAGCCAACAAGCTTCCAAGAACCAGTGCAGAAGAATGCCAGGTGGGTGAGAAGCATTTCTTTTCAAGAAAATCCTTCCAACTGAGTTATTCGAAATCCCGAGAACGCAAGGTGTGCATGGGATATCGAAATCCTTTAAAGGACAGAAGCTCATAAGAGATATCACTTTCACAAGTGTTGACGAGATCCCAGAGTCGGATCCGTAGAAGGAACAAAGGTTCAAGACCTTTGAAAACTGATAAATCTTCTAAGTTGTGGAGATATTAGAAGCTCAGGAGGAAGAAGGATTGTGATCCTTGGATCATAGGGAAGAAAATCAACAGTCATCAGGTCAAAAGGAAGTGCACGATCCTTAGCACTTCGAACACAGAGGAGAGAGAATCTATTGGAGCTGAAAATTCAGATTCTCGAAGTCTGGAACCCCGAAATAGAATCTCGACCATCCGATCAGCAGAATAGACCTGAGCTGTCAGATCACTGGATGCGAAGATCAAGCGTTAAATCGACAGGATGAATCATAGCCGTTGATTGTTGTAAGCTCAGGAGGAGGAGTGGTTTTGAAACTTGATATTCTCGAAGTTCGGAGCCCTGGAATGCCAAAGTGGAATCTCAGTCGTTGGATCATCCAAACATATCTGAGACGTCAGATCGTTTGGAGTGAACCTAAAACACTGGATCAGTCAAGCAAGCGTGGGACATTAGATATCGTGAGTGCATAAGGAGTCGAGTTTGAAACTTGAGACTCTTGGAGAGCGGAGAGCCAAAGAGTTGGACAATATCTAGACCATTGAATCCAAGAGGGTACATGTCAGTAGGTCGAAAGATCTAGAGGAAGGCAGAAGTTGAAACTTTGTTGAAAATACTAAAACAACTGAGAGGGGGGGGGTGAATCAGTTGTATGTGAGCTTAAAATTTTTTAAGTCTGTTAAAACATTATTAATCTTTCTTCATGTGGTCATCAACAATATACAACATATGGATAGTAAAAGTAAAGACCATCAGTCACACATAAAATACACACAGAGACAGATTTTCATGAGGAAACCCATAAAGGGAGAAAACCTCTTCTTCTTCGAAATGATAAGCAGTATTTTTCAGTTCTGTACATCATTTACAATTGAGCACCAACTCAATGTGAGGCTGCTACCTCTGTTTTACAAGCTGCAACTTGTTTGAGAGCTCCAACTCTCTGGTTTCTCTAGCACCCACTAGAAAGAAGCACCAACTCCCTGGTTTCTCTAGCACCAACTAGAAGGAAGCACCAATTCCCTAGTTTCTCTAGCACCAACTAGAAGGAAGCACCAACTCCCCGAGTGTTTCCAGCACCAACTAGATGGAAGCACCAACTTCCTGAATGTTCCAGTACCAACTGGATGGAATCACCAACTTCCAGTTACACAGGCTCCAACCTGTATAACAGAGAACACTTGTTCTCCCTAGCACCACCCTGCCACCCTTGTTTCTCTGGCTACAACCAGATGGAAGCTACAACTTCCTGTGTTCAAGCTCCCACTTGAACCTCTGAGGACAACTGTCCTCCCTAGCACCTCCCAAACACCCTTTAATATTAAATAATGAATACACAGACAACTACACAGTTAAATCAATTCTTACCAACCTTTCTTTGTTCTGTAAGTCTGATCTTGCACAAACTGTTCTGCAAATCTTCTCTGTTTCCTCGTGCTCTACTATTTTTCACTTCATTTTCTCTTGCTCTGCTATTCTCCTCTGCATTCCATTTCACTCTGCACATATGCTCACTTTCCTACCATGCATCCTCTACTGTATTCTTTCTTACTGTTTCATTCCTTTCCTGTCCAGAACAACCAACCTTCCACCATCTGTCTCATCTTCTTTTATGCATACCTTCCCGACGGTTCAACTTCGCCTTCCCTCAGCCGAAACAAGAACACCTGTCCTAGCAACTGAAACGCTAACCGATTCGTCATCATGAGTCTGTTTCTCTTAACAGATTCATAACTGAAGCGTTAATGTGTGAGAGAGAACAACAACCCTCCGATCACATTCAAACCTTATCCGCACCGTTGGATAATCTTCATTATTCTTGCCTTTTAAATCGGGTTTCGGCATTTTTAGTGTCAAGATGCACATGTACTCGAAACCCCCGATTCTCCGATCCCCGATGTGCTCCTTTCCCAAGCTTTATCCCCTTCCGACTACACAATGGTCCATGTGACCAGCTATCACGTGACCACCACCATACCTCTCGTCGGAGTTTCAGGGTTTACGATGTCAATGTGCATACACCCCTTGGACCCGCGATATGCCGATCCCTGACTTCCTCTATACTCCTAACACGCGTCCCACCGAATGGACGGTTCAGATTTCGCGTCGGGGTTTCCTCTAGGGATTTCCCTGATCCTTCGTCCACGGGAATACCGATTTTCCGATTCTCGATACGCTGGTCCTCCGACGGCTCTCGGCCTTTGACCTGCCACCTGTCCTCCACTGACTCCTGGGTGGCCCACACGCTATATGCCTTATTGAGAAATCACGTATCGTGATTTCGCGATGTCTGATGCAATTGTTCATGGGACTCGTGAAACTCCGATTCCTGATTCTCTTATGAAGAAAATCAACTGTCTAGATCTCATTCTTGCTTTAACAGCTGCGATTAAATCGCAAAATCGCATATCGCGAAGTCGAGGTTTTCGTTGCATTGTGTTCTTTTCATTTTGAAATCATGATCCCCGAAACTCTGACACAGGCTATGATCAATGGTCCAGATCTCATCCTCGATCCAATGGCTGCGATTGAATCGCGATATCGCATATCGCGAAATTGGGGTTTTCGTTGCATTGTGTTCTCTGCATTTTGAAATTGCAATCCCTGAAACTCTGACACGGGCTATGATCAACGGTCCAGATCTCATCTTATCTTAACGGCTGCAATTAAATCGCGAAATCACATATCGCGATTTCGGGGTTCTTGTTGTCAAGTGAATTGGACATTTCAAAGTCCTGATCCCTGATACTCCGATGAAGCCTCCTGTCGAGCTTCTCTCGGTGGCGCCCGATCGCTGCCACGCGTCCTTCCAAATGGACGGTCCCGATTATGTCGAGATTTCGAGACTTTCAATGTTCCGGTTCTCACGACCTTGAGAACTCCGATCTCCCGATGGCTGATATCCCGATGACAACTCCTCGTGTCGGGACTTCTCTTCTTGCTCTCGAGGCTTATCTCCCTCGCAGCTTCTACAGATCTGACGGCTGTCGGTGACCTTGCACCAAATCTAACGGCTCTCGTTATTTCGGTAAGTTTGAATGGGATCCAACGGTCACTGACTCTTCTCCTCCTGATTATTGTTGTGCTGTTATTCATTGTTGTTGTACACAATCCATCACTACAACCACAACTGTACTTGCCATCAATGAAAAGTATACACTGCCTGTTCGTTGTCTGTTACATATTTACCAACAATCTCCCCCTTTGGCATTGATGGCAACACAAGCACCCACTTGCATTCAGACTCAAATCTCCTCTGCATTCTACCATTCAGACTCGACTCTGTTCCCGAAACATTTCGAACTCGACTCCTTTCTCCCCCTTTGACATCAATGTCAAAGAAGAAACAATCTTCCCCTGATCTGTTTCAAAAACATACTCCCCCTGTCGACTATAAGTATCTTGGGAATACATCAGATATTCAATAAGTACTCCCCTTGACCAGGTGAACAGATTAGGCACTTGAGATTATAACCCCCAACTTTTGACGAAGGTATCCAAAAGGGGTCGCTGCTAATGGTTTAGTAAAGATATCAGCAATCTGTTCTTTGGAAGGAATATAATTCAACTGAACAATTCTGTTTGTAACTTGTTCTCGGAGAAAATGATACTTGATTGGAATATGCTTAGTCTTGGAATGAAGAACAAGATTCTTGGAGACACTAATGGAACTTGTGTTATCACAATGAATTGGAATAGGATCAGTGTAAGTTACCTTCAGATCTGCAAGAGTTTGTATCATCCATAAAATTTGTGTGCAGCAAGTAGCAGCAACAATGTATTCTGCCTCTTTAGTGAATAATGAAATAGATCCTTGCTTCTTACTAAGCCATGCAACTAATGAGTCACCCAAAAAGAATGCTCCTCCACTGGTGCTTTTTCTCTCATGAACACAGTTTGCCTAGTCTGCATCTGAATAAGCAGTTAACTAGAAATTCTGATTTCTAGGATACCACAGTCCATAAGTCATTGTTCCCTTCAAGTATTTAAATATTCTCTTCATAGCTACCAAATGACTTTGTTTAGGAGTAGACTGAAAACGACCTACCATTCCAACAACTTGCATTATATCAGGACGGGATGTTGTGATGCATAGAAGACTGCCTATCATTGAATGATACGTCCTTTGATCAACATCAGGTGAGACATCATCTTTGCTCAGCTTGCAACCAACCACCATAGGTGTGCTGACTGTAGAGGAATCTTCCATT
>JASDQU010207949.1:9016-22349 GCA_032191745.1 Picea mariana | reverse complement strand
GCTGTGTATATGTCAGAGTCTGAAGAATATATAACTTCATTTGATGCAGCATCTCATACCCCTTCTCAACTAAAAGATATCTTCCATTTTGCTGATGGAACTTCAAATGCTAGAATATGTGCCTCTGCTACATCCTTCATGCTCACCCATCCAAATGTCACATTTGGATATGTCTGTTGTCGTCCTAATACACACTTGCAAACGTGAGCAAAGTCCAACTCACTTAGTGTGTCCTTGGAGGCACAATGCCTAGGTTCACAGTCCACACTGTCACCTTGACTGGAACGTCTTCCTTCTAGGCTTACTCTTAGGGAAGCCAAGGGGGGTAGACCCTAGTTACTAGATGTGATTTAACGTTTATGTTCTAGGAGTTGGTTTTAATTTGTTAAAGGTTTAGGGGAAAACTAACCTATGATGCTAAGGCAGCAAATGCAAAGTGCAAGACTACTTATGTTAAGCAAACCCTTCCCTAAGTCAACTATGACTAGTGCCTAAAGGTTGGGCAAGGGGTCAACTACGTTTAAGGGAGTTTAGTTACAAAAGATTACAAGTCTCTCCCAAAGTGTAGGCAAGTTATTGAGCAAAACTGAAATATACTTGCAAACCACTCACAATGACACAAGGTGGAGGCAAGCCTACCAATGTTGTGCCAAAGAGGGTTGGAAAAAAAAAACTAACAATGATTATTAGAATAAACTAGCCACACAACCTTGTCCTAATGACAAGTGGGGCAAGAAATAAAGAATGCTGAAATAAATCTATGTCCTAGCCCAACGATTTTGGGGGGTTGGCTGAGCTAATCACTCTCCCAAGGTGTAGGCAACTAACTAACTTGCAAAATTAAAATACAATGGCTGAAATACAACAAGAGAATGCAAAGCCTCAAGGGAACTTCCCGAGGGCTTGCTACAATGCTAGAAATGAAGAGATAGAAGAAGAGATTCGTTACCCAACTAGTGGAGGCTCTTTGGGGCTGTTGTGAGAGTGAATTTGGGCAACATATCCCCTTGTTCTTGGTAAGAATCTACAAAAACCAGCGAGCAAATGCTTGCTGGAAATGCTGCACAACACAACAAAGCTAAGAAATTTTTTTGTTTTTTACGCAGAAAATTTTCACATAAAAATCTCCAAGTGAAATTGAAATTCTATGACCTATCTAAAATGGTTATCAAACTGAAATATAAATGGAATGTGTGCAGAAAATAGGACTAAGTAAGGGTAGGAGTTTGAGAAGGCTTTGAGGGAAGACTTCTTCTTGAGGCTTTCCCAACAATCCCTTGAGGTAAACCTGCAAAACTCAAGACAAATCGTGAAGCATGGAAGTAGATAATATGTATAGATAAACTAACAATCTGAAATACTTCAAACAACTAGCTATCCAACATATATAAACCAACAAGAATGCTCTTTGCTAATCTACCCAAGTAAACTACTTTACTAGAGATCTACTCAACACTACACAATAAACTCAAACACCACAATATCACCTCATATGAAAGAATGCAACCAGAATACTCTTGGTGATTCAAAATCCTCCAAAGCTTTATTAATCCAAATGGGAAAGTGTTGCAGCAACAAGTTGTTCCAAGACTCTCAAGAGCAAATGGGATGGAAGCAAGAGGCAAAGAGCAAGAGAGATGGGGAGAAATTTCAGTAGAGTAACACTAGCTCAAAGATTGGTGAGTGAATGAGTGAGGAGAGGCAAATTCACCTCTCTTGGATGAGATCCAAGTGTCAAAAACCAAGCAAGGGAGAGAATCTCAAGGAGGGGGGTGCACCACTTAGGGTTTGGGTGAGGATTGGTGATGTGGATGAATGAGTTGGCAAGTGGGGACCATGTAAGGATGAGGTGGTAGGCTAGGAAGGGCACACCATTCATGGGAGGGGCCCACACATCAATAAAATGACTTTTCAAAGGTTTCCTCATGAGGTGGGGCACAAATCCCCCTAGGGGCGTGTTGGTTTGAGTGAGGTAAAGTGTTAGCGGGTGAGAAAAGGTTAGGAGGTGGGTTGGGTAGGTTAGGAATCACCCCTCTTGCTCTTTTCCACCATTATATTACCCCATTAACTCAAAAATTACAAAAATTACATTTTGACTTAGCAATAAAAATTGCTGTTTTAACTGACTGACACTTCGGGTGGACAAACACCTAGCTAAGTTCGTCCGACTGAGCTGAAACTTGGTCCAAGGGTGTAGGGGGTGCCTTTCCATTTCTAGCCCTTGACGTCACCTATGGGCTAGGGTTTGATGGTTCATCAGTCGATTTGATGGGAGGATGCATTTGGATTTGACCTTTGTAAATGGGAGAGTGGCACATGGCCTTTGGAGGCCCATTGTTCCACATTTCGAGCCTTGACGTCACGTCCTAGAGCTCAATGTTACCCTAAAGGGGCATGACGTCACCCTTCTAGGGATATATTTTGATTTAAATTTGAATTTTGCAAATTAAAAGGATAATTTGCTGGGGTCGACCCTCTTTTATTTTTTATGTTGACAATTTAAGTGGACAAACAGGTCAAGGAGGGATCATATAATTACACTTCCTTGACATTTCATTTAATCATCACATCTTTCCTCACCTTTGTGAGAGAGAGGTCTGAAATTTTCGCTATCTTGGGGGTTATTGGCTCTTTTGCTCATGCACTATCTTGTGGAGGACAAGTGTAGAAGTCTCTTTGCTGAATTTTTGATTTTTCTGCAATTAGGGTTTCTTCTTGTCATATCTTGTTGAAGTAAGTAAATTTATGCAATCTAATTTCATGTTCTTGAATGTTTATGGTAAAATTTACTTGTTCATATTGAAGATCTTTGCTTGGTAAAACCCTAAGAGAGGAGCACACATGCTTCCTCCTCTCACAAGGTTAATTTCATCCATAATTTGTGAAGGAAATCCTACCTAGGTTAAACTCCTAAAGCCCTAAAGTGCTAGCACTTTAGGAGTTTGATTCTAGACTATTGTTTATAATTTGCTTTTAAGAAATTAAGAAGGGAGAAAAGGCTGCTAGAGCCCAAAAGTGCTTACACTCTAGCTGTTGAAGATTGAGTAGCTTCGGAAGATATCCTTATTGTATTTGACCACGACAAACCCTAAAGAATATTATTATATTATAACGACCCTACTGTGCCTTTGTAAAAGTCGGCTCTATTGTGTCTTGTCAAGTAAAATGAAAAAAATATAAAGATAAAGTGATAGGTCGGCCCAGACCTAATTTTAGGCTTGCCAACTACTATTTATAAGAGAGGCTAGTGCCTCATTTGGACACACACACAACACAAGTTCTATGGCTACAGAAGAAGTGCGCAAGTCTAGAAGGGAGAAGCTACTGCCGCTAGGAGGTGACGTTGTGAAGGTTCTTGGTCTATCTCTTGGATATATCTTGGTTAAGTGGTGCGCTACTCTTCCCTAGTCAAGGGTTAGAGGAGGATCTTCTGCTTTGTTAGTTCTCTGGAGAGAAACATTGTTCTTGGTTGGTGAATCTATATTGAGGAAGTTTGTTGGGTTTTTCCCCTTAGGGGGTTTTCCTAGGATAAATCTTGTGCATGCTGTGAGTGTTATTCTTTCAGTGATCCTTTATATGCAGTTATTGTGCTAATGGTTTAATAAGTAAGAGAACTCTAATCTAGTTAACTGCTTAAGTAGAAAAATCAACATGGTATCAGAGCGAACCTGGAATAAGGCATCTTCACAGCACAAAAGAACTCGCTGAAGAAGYTAAGAGCTTAGGAAGATTCTCCTAAACCTAGCGCACCTCCTCYTGTGCATAAACTCTCAGTTTGACGAAATTTTGTAAACTGCAACTGCTGTTGCAGCTGCTGCAACTGCCTGCAACTGCATAAACACTAGMAACCCTTCTCTTTAAGGCTTGAAATCTAAGGYYCTAAAGTGCTAGCACCTTAGATTTCAAACCCTAYCTCTTAGATCTTTCCATTATCAATCTCYAAACATATTGTATTGCTGTTGTAAAAGACTCCATAGCCCTAAGGCACWAATATCAAAAGCTCTCTTGTGGTKAAAAGTGATCAAYRAACTCTCAATTTTCATTCTCTCAAGCCTTTTACTAACCTTGGTAACTCTAACTTGAACTAATTTACTAATTTGCTTGCTGCTGTTGCAAAAGTTTGCTACAACCATACTAACATTCTCTAATTTTCTACATACATTGCTCTATAGTGRCTTAACATATCAGAAATTGCATCTAATGATTGGACAAAGTTCTATTGAGTAAATGCTAAATTTTCTTGATAAATTGTTGCAATTCTGAAGTGGAATTTWTGCTGCTGTTACAAACTTGCATTTTCTGTTATAAACTCTCGTACTGCTGCAATTTCATAACAGCCATAATAAATATTGCTTTCTAGTGTCTTAAAGAGGTATTTCTTGCGTACCTGTAGTTGGAAATCATCATATATATGCTATAATTGTCCTCGTTCCAGGCAGGTACCCATACGAGCTCCATACCTCATCCATTTCACAGACATAGACCAATCTTAGGTGATCAAAAGAGGGGGTGGTAGACTTGGCTACAATACTTGCGACTTTGATCTCTTGAGGTCACCAGGGAAGCCTCCCTTGTGGTGGACCTCCTCCATCACTAAAACGAGGGGATTTTTTACTAAGGTGACAGTGGTAGGATTTCCTGTAGTTACGCAAGTATTTGAGAATCTTTTGTTGGGCTTGGCACAAATGACAAATCATGCGATAACTGGCCTAAAAAAGTATCTATTTGGGTTTGAGTTCATAGAGGATTCTCCAAAGAAATAGGGCTAAATGATTGAATTTTCCCCCCATTTAATAGAACTGGGGACAAATTTCTTGGATCCCTTCCCAATGGCTTCTAGACCGTCAAGTTTCTCCAAAGAATGGCTAAAAGGACTCCTCCCCTTACTCATTAGACGTTTTTGTAAAGGTTTAGGAGACATAATCTTACTAATTTCAATGTCTTGGTAGGTAGAAATAACTACTAGCTCTAAATTCTTTTTAACATTCACATAGTTTAAAGGCAAGACCAAGTGCTTACATGACATTTCGTGGTTGTCTTTACTGACAAGCACCTCTATCCCATTGTTGAGCATGATTTATCTTTGGGTAGGTCCGGTAGAGTGTGAAAACCCAATCCATCCACTAGACTCGAATTTACATATTGTCTCCAAGAACATCTTTGAGAGGTCACCCAGTCTTGGGATAACTATGATAGATATCTCCTTTGATGGTGGAACCCCTGATTCTGTTGAGCGATTAGTCAAATCCTTCACCACGACAAGTTGGCGACTCCTCCTTTCTCCTTCTTTTTGGAAAATTTTAGATTACATTCACTTGCCAAATGCCTAGAGGCATGAAATCAAGCAAATCCAAAGGGCACATCCACATAGTCCAGTGATTGATAGAAATCATTATTCTGATGTTCAATGGATATTTCATTTGCTAGACCATCTTCAAGATCCCCAATTCAACAAGAATGTGAGTGACCATACATTGGCTTGACTTTAGGTTTGCTATTGTCGGCTTTTAAGAAAGTACCCATGCTATTCCCTATAGTTCATAACACATCCAAAGTCCAAAACTCTAGTGGTAAGCTCGATGATTTCATCCAAATTAAGTGCAAGGTGTTAGCACTAGACGTTGTTCTTAGACTTCTTTAAGAACAAGCCTAATACCCATTAGAATTTGAAAAATTAAATCAATTTAAATTGGGTGGATCAACAAGAAAGAACAAGAAAGAGGGCAACGGTTTGACTGTAGATCAGTGATCTACTATTGGCAATGGAGTCAAAACACTCTGCAGATTGAAGGCAATCAAGCTAAATCATTAGGTTAAGAGCTTATATGATGATGATTATAAGAAATGAAAGTGAACAAAAAAAGAATGTTTACTAAACAAAGATCCTCTTTGCAGAATAGATTGAAAAATGCTTGAACAGAAACAATGATTAACAAGCCAGCTACAACAAATCCTTTGCTGCTCAGGGATCCATTAATCAAAGGCAACCTTTGATCCTCAAAACCTGCAATATATTCAATCAAGAATATAACAAAAAAAATGGAAAACAAAGAAAACAATCTGATAAACAACTCTCATGAATCTTTAATGGCAGAAATGCTAATTACAATAGGCCCTCAGGCTTACAAATAAGCAGCTAAACTGCTCCTCCAACTCTCTCCTCTCTTGGATCATGAATCCAACCCTTTCCTTATCAAAATCCCCTTCATATATAGTGAATGATCTCTCTGTACTCTAAGGAGGTCGAAACCAAGGAACTACATAGGATCTTCCTCCATTTAGGAGTCTGTTACAAAAGATTCCAACAAAAACATAACAAATTCCTATTTTTTGGGATCTTGTCTATTGTGATAAATGCTTTTTGAAACATGTCATGCAACTTGATCTGGAGATGGAACACATGTCCCTCATGTCCAACTAACTCCTAGGAAACCATTCGAACCTTCCCTGACAACTGGCAGCCCTCCCATAGCTCGGATTTGTCAAACTGTTAGAGTTCGCAGTGCCTTTGACAACATGCGCTGCAAACTTTCGTGTAAGTGATGTAGGTGATGTTTTTATCGTTTCTCCAAAAATATGAAATGGGTCGGGCTGATTTTTTGTCAGCAAGTCAAACACATCATGTTTTTCCCCCACACCAAATTTCAGAAGAACCCAGACCGTGATTCGAAAGTTATGATTAAAACAAGACTCTGCTGTGTGCTAATTGCTACAAACTGTCCCAAATAACCAGTTCGTAGCGCCATTGAGTCCAGGCACTGCAAACTTTCCTGTAGCAACCTATTTTCTTGCAAAAAGATTCCAACCTTTCAAAACTTGTACCTGAAGTAGGATAGACATTCCACAAGATGTTGCAAGCTTATTTCAACCTGTAGTAATCTTAAAGAAACATAAAAAGATGCTAAGTTTAACTCAAAATCCAAAATCATCGCTTAGTGTTGTAACTGCATGCAAAAACCATGACAAGAATGATGCTGATGTGGAAGATCATCTTGTATTCATTGGTTCTGGTACTCCTTCTAGTACCCATCTTAGCCAACATATCTAAATTCCTTTTTGCCACTTTAGGATGCCCTCTTTGCATTTTTTGACAAAAATAAGGCAACCCACCCAATGGAAGGCTTCCTTGAAAAATGGTTTAGAGTTGATGAGTTGCATGTCATATGGTTCAGTTCTCACAATCTCAACCCCCTTGTGGATTTTCTTGCTTTGCTGATTGTCCATGATTTCTATCTTAAAACCCTCCTATAACCTCTTATGACAATGCTATGTGAAATATATAGTAAAACATGGGTTTTTTGGGTTGAATTGCAGAACTGATATACTCAGAATTCACCTGTCTGAAAACTTATACACAACAATGGTATGGAGTGGGGCAAATTGCAAGTAGGAGTGATAAAAGGAAATACAATCCAGTTTGAGTGAAAATGCAGACAAGCAAAAGAGACAACTCTGTAAAAACAGAGTGTTCGCAGCGCCAACACCGGTTCGCAACGTACAATTGGTGTTGCAAGGTTATAACAAACAGTTCACAGCGCATAATTATCAATGGGAAATATAACTTGTTTGCAAAAAGAAGCTGTAGGATGACCTTAGTATGTCTGAATGTAGGCTGGTGCTTTGTGAACCTAAGCTAGACTTAGAGGGAGGTATCCAATCTTTAACAATCTTCTACAGCCAATTCACAGCGCCAGTTTGGATCGCCAATTTTCAAATTCCAGTAGTTTGCTTCAGGGAAACTGTTAGAGTTTGTTCTTTGACATAATCTTTGAAAATCATACTGAATGAAAGTGCTGAAGACAATGAAATCTACCTTGACACATTTCCAAGGTGCAATGATGAGAGATTAGTGCAATGAGGTACTTCTTAGTACGCTGCGAACTTTTAGGTGAGTTGCCAGCAAATAAATTTGAGCTCCGACTTGACCTCTAAACGGTTGGAAACTGACATAATGGAATTTGTGTACAAACCCTTGAGACATGACATATGATAATGATGACTTTAAGACCAGGTTTGAGACCCATTTGACCCTTATTTCCTTCATGATGATAATTGATAGCATGACACTAAGACTCTTACATTTCATGTGATAACACAAGGAAGTCTTCTCCCTCCGCAGGTCGAAACATGGGTTCCATGCTTTCAAGGATAGGTCTCTGTGTCTCCACATCCACCTTCTGCCAAGCACCTTTGTAGCGTTAGTTTATGATTGTAAAACAAAGGCACACCCTACACTCTCCAAAATATGATATTTTGGAAGGTATCCTATGAATGGTTTCTAGAAATTGGTCATCCAATCCATCGAGATCTTTCAAAGAAAAGCCTACTTTGAAACTGTTAGTTTTAGGTAAAGAAAACAAGAATTTAATTTTCAAAATTTCTGTAGACAAAATCAGCATGAACACATCAAACTTACACAGATCTGAGCTTAGAAAAATATTGTATGCTAGGTAGTTTAGATCTGAACTTAGGAATTAATTCTGAACATGTACAACAACTAGATCTAAACCATAAACTTTCTGAGTGAGTAAAACACTCAGATCTGAACTAGTAATTAATTCTGAACATGAACAGTAGTTAGATCTAACCATAAACAATTTCTGAGTGAGTAAATCACTTAGATCTGAACTAGTAATTAATTCTGAACATGACCAGTAGTTAGATCTAAACCATGAAGCAGTTCTATGCTGTATCTAAACTGTAGAAGAGTTTCTAAATCAGATCTAAACAGTAGGTAAATAAACATTTCTGAACATGAACAATCCATAGATCTGAACTAGACAATGATGCTAATCAGAGATCTAAATGTAAGCAAGGTAAAAGAACTGAAAACATTAACTTACCTCTTGATAATCGTACCTCAGTATAAAGGAGAAGAGCGTAGCACACCTGAGAGATAATAAGCCACTGAAGTATGCTCAGATAAGTCTAGTGTCATGGATTTGTCTCAAGGGTCAGATCTCTCTCAAGAGAAGTATAGGACAGCCAAGCCACCATGAAAAACCTCACACAAACACACCAAAAACCCCACACAACAACAAACCTTCACACATGTAATATAATCTGCCAATAGAAGGAGGGACGACTGCCTGTAAGGAAGATTCAGCCACCTTGCTAGGGTGCCGTGGCCTTCAAGATACTAGATCTAGGGGATGGTAGACTTCAAGGAGGGTTTCGCTGGCTATAGGAGAGGGCCGACTGGCATCAGTAAAGAAATGAGAAGAGGACGACAACTTTAACACTTTGCAACAACACAAGAAGCCTCAAATCAGAAATCCTTAACTCAGAGAATACACCTGACAGCAGCAAGAGAAGAAACTTCAACACAGCAAAGGAAAACAAGGAACATGCACCAGCAAATGAAGTGAAAACTGGACTGTCAAAGGAGGCCGCAATTTTCTGTCAAAAGGAGGCTACAGCTGTAACAGAATCTCAGAGCAATCCGTCGGCCTTGGAGAGGAGAAAGTGAATGTGTGTAAAAGTGAAGGAGGAGGGTTCTTATTTATACTTTTAGGCTAGGGTTAGGGTAATAAAAAATATAATTAAAATAACATTTTTAATTAATACAAATATTAATTAAATATGTTATAATCAAACATTAATTAAATATTTTTCATATTAACCCGTAAAACAAAAATACAAACCCCCAAACAAACTCAAGCTTAAAAACCAAGGGTGGGGGTTTTAGGAGAGGTTTACTTAGTGGCAACACATGTCCATATACTTCTCAAGGTGACCAATTAACTTTATCATCACTGCATATGGGATACATCCCTCATGTGGTTATGCCCTCTTTCAAAATCTCTCCTGGGTTTTGTGGACCATCCTGGAAGAGAGGAAGAGGATCACACACCAACAACTACTTGATCAAGGACCAGGTTGCCCCAGAACATATCTGGGGTCTTATCCACCAAGGTACAAAACCAAGGATCAACCCATGCCTTAGACATGGGTACCCTGGAACACATCCAGGGTCCCTAGACATATCTAGGGACTTAAACTGCTTGGTCCCAGACCAAGAACCCCAGTTATCTACTGGGGGCCCTCACAAGGGCCTTTTTGCTTGGTCCCAGACCAAGAACCCCAATCATCTATTGGGGGCCCTCACAAGGGTCTTTTGCCATGGCTCTAACTGCTTGGTCCTAGACCAAGAACCCCAGGAGTGTATTGGGGGCCCTATACTACAACTAAGGTCTTTTTCCATCCTCCAGGAGAATGGATCTTGCAGCTGCATTAAATTCAACACTCCCTCTCAGCAAGAGAGGCATTCTCAGCAACACCAAGCTTGTCTAGAAAGTACACAAATTTTGTTAAGGATAGTGGCTTGGTCCAAATATCTGCCGTTTGCTCTGCCGTTGGAACATACTGAACACTGAGAATGTTCTTCTGCACTATGTCTCAAACATAGTGATATCTCATCTCAATGTGTTTTGTCATAGAAACACAGGAATCACGGAGAGCTTTACACAACTCTGTTTATCATAGTGAATTATCGTGGGTTCCAACTCGGCACTGAACAAAACTGAGAGTGTCTTTCTGAGCTACGCTGCTTCTATGCTGGCATCACTTGCAACAAAGTTTTCTTCCTCTACAGTGCTCTGGGCTATGGAGCCCTGTTTTCTGCTGGACCAGGAGAACATAGTTGACCCTGAGCTCAAACAATATCCAAAAGTACTCTTCCGGCCCACTGTACTGCCCATCCAATTTGAATATGCATAACCATGAATCGTTACACCAAGCATTACACCTCCATTGAAATGTATCTAAACCCATAGGCTATAGTCTCTTGAACATATCTCAGAAAAGGTTTAACAACAACCATATGAATATGCTTTGGTTCACACATGAACTGGATGAGGGCACTCATTGCATGATAAGAATCCGATCTAGTATGTATAGGATATATTAAGGACTCAAAAAGTCTTCTGGATCTGAAACTGTAGCTTGAACTTATAGCTTCTACAGTTTTGGAAATCATCGGTGTGGATATGGACTTACAGTCCAATATGCGAAGTCTGTGGAGCATATCAACTGCGTACTTACTCTTTTGAGAGAAACATCTCACCTGGATTCTGTCACACCTCTAAGCTCAGAAAAAATAATGCAAATGACCCAAGTTTTCCATTTTAACTTCTGCTGAAGAGCTCCCTCTTAGTCTGAGCTATCAAAATTTTCTCTCCAGTGAGGAACAGATCATCCACATATAAGGCTAAGATAACTGGATGATTTTGTACAATCTTTATATAAAGATTGTGATCTGTTATGCTCTTGGTGAATCCAAGACTCTGAGAAAGCTGTCTATCCTCCCATACCAAGCTCTCGGAGCTTGCTTCAATCCATGGGATTCTTTTTCATGGATTATGAATCCCTCAGGTTGTTCGATATAACCTCTTTCTCAACTTCACCATTAAAAGAACCAGTCTTAACATTTATCAGGTGAAGTTTCCAATCATTGATGGAAGTACTCTGGTAATAGGAGCAGGGTGAAGTTTCCAATCATTGATGGAAGTAATCTGGTAATAGGAGCAAGGATTTTGTCATAGTCAATTCCTCCTTTTTGAGAGAAGCCATGAGCCACAATATTAACCTTAATACTGCCATTTGTTGCATGTCATGGCCCAATCCACATACTGAGACTACTCCCTCTGAGTCTTATAAAAAGTTTGCCTTCCTGCATGTGCAAGTTGGCTCCCTCTGAACCTACAAGATCCTTTAACTTTGAATTGGTGTCGTATCTCTTCCAGATGGACTTTCATACTAAGGAAAAAATTCCATCATACTGCGGAGTTCTCAAACCAAAAATGACCTAGCTGACATTAACAATTATATGTTGAGATCACAGTTTCCTTGGTCATACAAAATAGATCACAACTCTTCTTGCTGTCAATAGTAGTCACATGCTTATTTCAAATTCAGTGATTTGTCTTACCTTGAACTTACCAGGGCTGAAAATACATCTTTTATTTTGCAACCTGCCACCATTAGTAGCTTCCAATGACATCTCAAAATAAAAAATGTATGACAATAAGTAAGGCAGTCTATCTTTACCTCATGAATTTTTTTAAATAGAAACTGGTAAAATATCTATGCACAGCCTAGCCTGTAAAGACTTTTCAAGATCCTGCGAACAGATCTAAACTTTGATAAGGTCCCCATTTCTCAGAGAAGTGAACAAAACATAATAATCTAGCTAGGATACTGTTATTTGCAGGATCTATGAAAATATCTTTTGACTCCTCTTTGTCTGGATTCAATGAAACTTCGGAAAGTGTAATTGCTTCAGAAAGCAATAACCTAAATATCTTATCTGAAAAGTAAACTGTAAATTTAGATGCTGCAAAGATATGCACAAAGTTATGTGATTTCATATATGCATTCCAGCCAGGAAATTCCATGGAATAGATTTGAAATGCTATGGAAGATGTAGATATCAAGAGTCTTGACGCTTGTAAGTTCTGTAGGCTTTGTACCCAATTTATCACTCATGTTGAATCAAAGGGGTTGTTCCCATAAATTCAATCCTGGACTGCCCACAGAGAATGAAGTCCATATTGACCTCAGAGCTTAATACCCACTAAAAGAACAGTTTCTGCAGTTTAGTGGCAATCGGTGGTAATCAGAGATTTGACTGGACAGAGAGATCAATGAACGCGTCCAGTAAAGGATTTTAAGGAGTGTTAGCCACATCAATTGAAAACCGACATGTGGTCTTGGAAAGGGCTGCCCAGGTATAAGAAGTGCTACATGGAGGCATATCAGCTTTTCTTGCTGAAAGACTTGAAAGTCTTGGTGCTATCCGGGTTCCAGTCAGTTTCAGGAGTGGAAGTTAGCACCAGTTATAAAGGTATGGAAACTTAAGTGTAAATCTAATATCATCTCCTTTGCTCAAAAGATGAAAAAACATTTACTAAACCTAAAAATTTCGGGGCAGAAACAAAACATCTGCTGGAGCACAAGTATCTAAAAGGTTGCATACCATTCCCTGTTCAAAAGCAAGTCAGGCCACACATAGAATAAATCTTATCCACATGTCTAGTCACACCTTTGAAAGGGTTAACTACTTTTAAAAAGATCAAGTTAAATTTTGTCAAAAGAAGAACTTTGCAGGGCTAGTACAATTGATGTGCAATTTGCTTTTGCAGCCTCTTGGATTCGTATGTTTCGGAGATTGTTTGGCCCATCAAGAAATACAATGGATAAACAATTAAACTATTACCGGTACAAGCAACAGTCTCAATTCCAGCAACACTTGAAAATCAGTCTTAGTGAGTACTCGTTCATAAGGAAATCTCTCATACAAAATTTTATTCAAAATAAGGCATGTGTTCATATC
>JASDQU010207948.1:9775-20126 GCA_032191745.1 Picea mariana | reverse complement strand
ACTATTTTATTCATAGCTAACAATTTTTGGTCAAATAAATCATGAATAATGTATGCATTGTTCAACTTTTGACATTTTCCCTGAATTTTCTATTGTAAGCATGAATAAAAATCTAGTTTTAATTAGTTCTATTGGTTTGTTTTTAGCAGTTGTTCGCATCCCTCTCAGCAACCCTCCCTATTTTTTTAGCATCTCACATTGTGTGCATGAGGGCACACAAAACCTCAAGCATGTGGGAGTGGTTGTTGGGACCTTCAGATTCTTTTTCGCTTCTGTCAACAATTCCAAATCAACATGTTAAGTGCTAGAATTTGATAGTCATTTTTAGAATTCTGGTACCAGTACCAAATTTCTGCATTAGTTACCTACAAAATTCTGGTACCAGTACTAAATTCCTGCACCAATTACAGTACCAAGCAGTGTTCAATTTCAGCCAACATATTTTACACAGTTTATGTTGCTTCCCATAGAATTTCAAGTAAAAACCTTCAGGACTGCTATGCAATTGGAGATGGACTTAGATGAAGCTAAAAAATAAAGGATATTGCAACTTAATGAGCTTGATGAGATAAGACAAGATTCTCTTTAGAGGACTACACTCATTGAAGAACAAAGGACTAAATGGCATGATAGGTACATCAAGAAGAAGTCTTTCCAGCCAGGTGATTGGGCCCTACTGTATGACAATAGGTTCAAGAATTTCAAAGGTAAATTTTCCACTCAATGGTTGGGACCCTATGAAGTAGACACAGTTTACGACAATGGTTCAGTTAAGATAAAAACTATTAACGAAAATTAGACTTCCTTTGTCGTAAATGGACATCGATTGAAAGTTTATCATAAGCCTTTGTCTAAAGAGGATTTTATCAAACATGTTCTTCAAAATCATGAAATGCAATTGGTTAGCAAGGGGAGTTCTCCTCCTACTGATCCACCACTGTAAGTTTTGTTGTGTGATTTAATTTAACTCTGTACATATATGTATATAAGTGTGTTGTTAGATAGTGATTTTGGTGTTACTAACAAGAGAAAAAGCTAATTGTGTTCTCATGTAGATAATCCAATAAGGAGGATATCTGTCATGTGTAAGTTTATTCCTTTATCCAACCCTAGTAGATTACGTATGAAAAATGAGCCTAATGGTGTTTTCTTTAAGGTTTTTAGACTCCTATAAATTGAAAACACTAGCGAGCAGGAACTGGCCCGGGCTCGAGAAAAATCCATAGGACTGTAGATCGAGTTTTCTTTAAGTTTTCCAGACTCCTTAAAATTGAAAACACCGACAAGCATTAACAGATCTGGGCTCAAGAAAAGTCTACAGGACAATAGTAGTTAGGTTTTACTTTCCAATAAAATGGAAGTGGCAAACAAAAGCAATGGTTAGTTTGGAGGTTTTTGCATCTCAACACGAGGTTGTCTAGCTATAGTTGCCTTCTTGTTACAGAGCTTGAAGCCCAATCATTGAATTCTTTTGCCTCATTTTATGACACTTCCGCTGTAATTTCAACATTCTTGTACCAGTGTGTTGTTTGTAGTTTTTATAGTATGATACTTCAGCATAACAAATTCACATGCAACATCAGTAAGTGCCAACAACTACTCCTCAGAGCATGCTAATATACAAAGAGAAGCCTACATGATTCAAATTTGAAGACTATACATTCAGGTACCTTATCAAAATTTCATTTGGTACTAAAAAAAAACTCCCTGTATCCATCCGATACTGAAGAAAACTTTATGTGTTCATCTGGTACTAATGGTGGAATTTTGGTAAAAATTATCCTATACTTGATGTTTTCCTTGTTTGATAAAGCACACTTCAGGTAATGGAGGTATGAGCTCATTATTTTATTCCTTTTATTAAGAGTCATATTAATTATGTGCTAAATATATGGTTACTCTCATGAACCTTCACCACCTTAAGGTGTTAAATATCCATATCATCATTTTCTGAAGTCTTCATATTTATTCCCCTATTTAAAAAACCATTTACAATGTATTCAAATTTCTTCATGGAGTGATCATTGATGTGATTGGGCAAATAACAATCATACCTTTAGTAGGATTGGTCCAAGTTTGAATATCTCTTGTCGAAGACACCTATTTCCGTGAGATGTCAAAACCATAATTATATCACCATTCCATAACCATACCTTGTTGATTATTGATTCAAACCATTGCTTTGGTGAATGTTAAACTTATGATTACCCTCCGGCAACATTGATGTCGACTGCTACATAATGATGAATTCTGGTCAAATCGACCACATTCCCTGCTATCATTTCCAAAATCAGTGTGAACTAGATGTAACATAACTTCTGGATATGATATTTCACGTTATCTATGGATGCGATCGCCCAACATTATTTATGATTAACCTTACCTTGCCTTCATTGTGATTATTTGACCGTTATATCCCATTTCAATTTATAAACGCTCTTCTGGATGGCTTCACCATCCATATGAGTGTTATTTATCCATTCTACACTATACAAACTCCACTCTACTCATTCCTACTATCCATTCAACTTTGTCTACGTCACACTGTTTTCGTAACTTAGCTTTCGGTACTATGTTATTTTTGCTACTCTGTTTCTTGTACCAAACCCTCAGCCAAGTCTTATTACTAAAATCATCTGAGACCTGCTTTAAAGTTGGCATGGGGGTTGATAGGCATGAGCCTGTGTTCCAATTCTACAGAGAGATGGAGGAATACCAATCATGTAGAGAGAAATTCGAGCAGGCTGGCTGGGTTCATTTTCTAGAAAAGTTTAGAGGATATCACGAGGGTGTGTCCCATGCCTTTACCCAAAGTTACAATGGAGAAAACGTTCAGTTGGGAGAACTGAAGTTAAAAATAATGGAGTCCACCATAGTAGAAGCAACAAGTTTACCTTCTACCAGAGAGAAATACAACAAGGGTATCATCATTGATAAAAGGCTATGTCAGAAGTTTTTGAAGCCCAAACATTTGGATCCTGATTGGACAAAAGGCATCTCTTAGAGCTGGATCAAGGAGGAGTATTGGACGTTGCTTATCCGTTTGTAGAATTTTTTGACCTGTGAAGGAAGGTATGTTGTTACTTTCCTTTATCATTTAAGGTTGCTTTACACTTTGAGGGTGGACTGCAGATCGATTTTCCCCATTTTCTTTGGATGAGCTTGAATAAAATGGTGAGAGGGGTTAAGTCTATTTCTAAGAATCTTGAAACTAGTATCTATCACCATGGGTTGATGAAATTGCTTGTTGTTCATGAATTAAGAAAACAAGGTAGCAGTTGGAAGACACTCCTTACATAAAATTTTGCTCAAGAGGAGGTTTCAAAATCCGTGGAAGAAAATGTGACAGGAGAATGTAGTAAGGAGTCAGGTAGAAAGAAGGAGGGCAGTAAAAACAAACAAAAGGATCCAAGTAATGAAGTAGGCACTGTTGGTCCTAGTTCACCAAATTTTGTTAGCAAATTAGACAAGGGCAAGACAATAGTGGCAGAAGAACCTCTTGCACCAAAGGTGAAATGATTATCAAAAACCAAGAGACCTTGGCTTGACCTGCGCACTCAAAGAAAAACGCCAAACAATGAGAAGAGGAGGAAAAAGTAGACTGATAGCGATGCAAGGGAAATTATAGACAATGTTCCAAAAGTGGTTGTTGAATTACCTCAGGAGAAGACCCCTGAGTTGAGAATTAAAGAAAAGAAGCATCCTAGAACAAATGAAAAGAATGATATGGCATAATATTCTGGAAGAAAAACAAGAAGTGCACAGGAAAAACAAATTCCAGTGCCTACATCTGAGTCCTCTAGAAGAAAAACAAGACATGTACATGAAAAACAAATTCCAGTGTCTACATCTGAGTCTAAAAAGAAGAAAAGGATACTGTTGTTGTTGGGAAATAATACCCTACGGACTAATAAACTAGGGTCTGATTTGCATGCAGATTTTGACCTTAAAGTAATGACCTTTTAACCTACCACCGAAAACTTAAACCCCTATTTCAAGACATATGCATGGAAAGGAACTACTAACCTTTTTACTGATGTTTGGTGTAGATCCTCTGTTGTGCTCTCGACTGCTTACTCGTGCGGCTCCTTCCAAAGTTAACCTGCAATTAAGACAAAACACTACGCATGCATGCTACTTTTCTACTTGAGGGTTAGAAATTAAGCATAAATTACACAAACCACATATAAATCATGCATTGAGATGGGAAAAGTATTCTTTTATTATTTTCAAAATGAATCAACTTACAATTTGAAGTCGAGACCGGCCACCACTCCTTGATTCTGATCCTGGGATCCTCCTCTTCTTTGTCCTCCAACTGCTTTGCGTTAATTCTCCTTAGGCTTGAGGAAAGGCTAAAGGGTTGGGACAAATGGACTTGGCAAATGGGCAGAGTTTCTTTGCTATATTTTTCCTCCTTTCAAATAGTACCCCTACCCCTTCTTTTATAGGCTAGAAGGAGCTAGGGTTTTGGAAGAACTCTCGGCCATGCATGGCCGGGAGTTTCAGTTAACTGACCCATAGCTTTTTGTTCCTTCGGAAACTTTCCTGTTTTTGTGCTTTGTTAGGTAAACGCGGGCTGTAGAAGGCCTGCCAGCGTTCAAACGCGTGCAGTAGTGGGTTAGGGCACGTGTACCTTTACCCAAGAGGATTTTGCAAGAGGTTTCTCAGCAGATGTTTTGGCAATGAAGGGAAATGAGTTGGCCTGATGCTAGTTAAGCATGTATGGTGCAATTTAGGGTTATAACAGATGCCCCCTAATATATGAGGTCAGAAGAGCATCCAATGGCCGAAATACATTACCAATCTTTTACCAATCTGTACTGATATGCTGAATGAGGGAGCCCAAGAATCAGGAATCAGGAGGTGTCGTTTGCAAAATAACAAATGTCTCACCGAGGCGGGCATACCCATGCTCGGGATAAACTAGAACCATGGCTACCAATCAAATAAACTGTAGATCCATGTCAAATAACTATAAAGAGTAGCCGTGAATAATACACAGCGGAGCTACATCTCGAAATCATAAAGATATGCATATAAAGTATCCGTCTCCCAGAAGCTGATTCGGCCTGATGGCTGTACTTCAGAGCTCGAGCAACAACTTCAAAATCTTCTCAACTCGAGTAGGAGTGTAATATGACTGTACGACTGCACTACCCAGAGGTCTTCGATGGCTCATCAGTTATGGACTTGATAATCTTGATGATCGGACTGAAGGCTTCAGTGATTTCGAACAAAGACTTGATTGGACGTTCAGGATGGCCGAGTATGCGGAGAAGAGACATATTGCAGAGGGACCGACTCAGGCTTAGTGACAAACTTCCCTTGGACAAGAGCACGACAAGTGATAAGACTCAGGCAGCATATCTGTTGATCATAAGTCTACGAAGTAGGAGGCAACGCAAACTCTCCATATGTCTGGAAGAGTAACCAAACGATGGAGGACACAACTCTATATAGCGAGGAAAATCTTCCTAAGGTCGTACTACATCCCATAATCTGATGATCAAATGGACAGATGTGCTTTATCCAAGGGTGACTCATTATGCTGCCAATAAAGAAAATACTTTTCCCATCCTCTTTTTGGGGTATATTTGATTTTTTTTTGTTCTTTTTGATGATTTTGAAAAAGAATAAAGGAATATTACGTTACAATGGAGGAACGAGTACCGCAAACATACAAGCTCGAGGCACAAGGACAAGACTGATGTTCTAGGAAATGATACTTGGAAAAAATCCTCCAGTGGCCAAAGGTGTTAATATGCAGAAGCAAACTGTTACTAGGCTGATGGGTAAGGTATGCAACGACGATTGATAGAACACACAATGGTAACGTCCTTCGATGTAAGTTTAACGAGCCCAGAGAAGGGAAGCTCGATGGTTTTTCATATTTAGAGAGTCTGAAAAAGCATAAAATGAAACTCCATTGGGGTACCTTTTTCATCAATAGTCTAGTCGGTTCGAAAAAGGGATAAACTAGCACCGATTAGACGTCAATTCAAAACCATTTTAACGAGTGTGAAAAGGACAAGATCACTCGGCTATTTTTTCACTTTTAAGGAGTCTGAAAAAAGCTTAACTATGGACTCCGTCAAGAATATTCTTCTGGACCAATTTAACGAGCGTGAAAGAATAAGGTCACTCGACGATCTTTTCAATTTTAGGGAGTCTGAAAAGAGCTTAACTATGGACTCCGGGGGGGTTTCTTTTTCGTAAATTTAGTCCCTGAGGGCCGAAAAAGGGATAAAATTATACCTGAGGATACTCTTCTAAAGAATGAGAATTCAATAGAGTATTCCTTTGTTCGTACAGTTGACCGTTCAGACCGAAAAAGGGGTAAACTACCGCCGGATAGACGTGACTTCAAATTTCAGTTTAACGAGCGTGAAAGGCCACAAGATCGCTCGACAATCTTTTCATGTTTAGAGGGTCTGAAAAGGGCTTAAAAGGAGACCCGTTATGTTTTGGGAGTCCGGAGGGTAAGACAAAGAGTGAAAAAGACCCATGCGAATGAGGCTCAAACTTATATTTAGGAAAGACTATATGGACCCCTGAGCCTACAGTGTTGTTAAAAACGACATGGACACCATAATGCAACCAGGACCTACCTAGGGCATCCATGTTTTGGTAAGATCTACCACCAAGTTGCGATACTTCTATAACAAATATGATGGTTTCGTGTCACAACCTGGTGGGATCGATCCTATGTTGTAAGAACAAAAGGCAACGAGATGCAACAGTTGGGAGGGAATCCTAACCTATATGCTCAAGTTTACTTTTGAATTTTTTTTATGGACCGACAATATATATATTTTTTTATTTTTCGAAACTCAATAAAAATTGTCCAAATACCTACTCAAATCCCTCCCATATAACTCCTGGATCACTCTAAATGGTTTTTGGTATAAATAAACTGATAAAGGGGCCCAAAAAAGTGACAAAAAGAGGCCAAAAACTCTATAAATAGAAGTTGGCAGCTCATTATCACCATTGCTGATTTAGAAATTGACTTTGGAGCCAAAAGACCCCCTTTGCCAAAGATCGTGATTTCGGGAGCTACAGTGGACGAAACAGACTTCTGCTTGGACCAAGTAAGTACAAACTCCCTTGTCTTGCTATTCAACACTTCATTTTTAGCATGTTAGTTGATTTTGGGGGCGGTCGTCGACCTCAAAAAGGTCGGCCCTAGGCAAACGCGGGCTGTCCAGGGATAGCCCACGGGTACCCGCGGGCAGAGCAAAGCCTGCCCGCGGGTACCCGCGACTGTCGCCTCTACAGGCCGTGGGTTCCCCCCGTGTGGTGAAAAAGCCAAAAAATTTAAAAAATATTAACCCTCCTTTTGCTTTGTTGTGTTGGCAGGATGTATGTTCAGTGGAGGGAGAGGGAGCACGAGGCCGCCAATGAGTTAGTGGCTGCAGATCCGAATGTTGTGGCCGTGCTGACACAGTGCGGGTTGGTGAAATTCTTTTTATGTCCATTCATGCACGCAAAACCAAGGCTACTGAATGTCTTGGTTGATTACTGGCACCTAGATGCAGAGACTTTCATGCTAGAGGGGCAATCCTTGGTGCCCACCACCGAGGATATTTACTTTCTGATTGGCCTCTCGAGGAGAGGGGAACCAATCAACTTTCAGACTTTTCCTGTGGGGCCGAGCAAAATCTCGGAGCTTATAGATGAGTATTGTGAGGCTGGGACCGATCATAGGACTTCCTCGGTACCTGTTAGTAGGATCACCATCCTTGCCCTACAGACTATTTTATCGCTCATTGGGCGGGTTACCGACTCAGCGGCCGTGCATCAGGCTTCGCGCGCACAGATGAACTGTGCGATCCAATGCATGAATGCACAAATTTTTGACTGGAGTACCACACTGTTGGAGTGCATGGAGTGTTAGCTGACAGCATGCAGACAAAGGACACACAGGAACTTCGGGTTTGGGACCATCCTGTGTTCATTCTTTTTTGAGAGAGTTCCGTGTTTTAGTCCTCGGCTGACAGTACGAGGACAACGTATCATCGAGTATGAGATAGTTCTTAGCTTGATGGCGTATCCGTTGACACTCATCACGAGAAGCAGAGGTGGGGCACTTCAAAGTCTGGAGATAGATCAGTATATCTCCGTACCAGGGGTTTGAAGATTCAATCAAAAACATATCCCCCCAGATAGGCGATTCCTTAGGCACAACGTCACCTGACTCAACCGGAAGTTCCGAAATAAGTTCTGTGAAGACCAATGACTTTTTGGACTTCGCTGAAACGAAGTCTAAGTCAAATTCTTGGAGGATGACCATCCATCTACTAATTTTTCCGTCGATAACGCATCGTGTCAACATGTACTGGAATGGATTCACGACAACAACGACGGTGGTCTTGCGAAACAGAACATAGTGACAGAACCGTTGAACAGCATGAATTGTTGCCAACGCAAGTTTTTCGAGATGGGAATAATTAAGTTCCGGTCCTACGAGGCCTCGGCTCAGGTAATAGATCACGTATTCTGAAAATGAATCATCTTCCTGAACTAAAACCATGCCTATAGTTGACTTTGCGGCAACCAGATATAATAGGAAATCCTTGTTATAATTAGGTGGCCGTAGCAAAGGCGTGGTTGTGAGGGCGTGTTTTAATGCGTCGAAAGAGCGTTGAACGGCCTCATCCCAGAAAAATGGAACATCTTTCTTCAGTAAACGCATAAAACCCTTGGTGATTTTGGCATAGTTGGCGATGAAGCGTCGTAAGAAGTTCGCCTTGCCTTGAAGACTGTGAAGTTCTAAGATTGTGCGTGGGGGGGGAAACTGGATTATTGCCTCCACCTTAAGAGGATCCACCATGATCCCTGTTGTTAATACAATGAAACCTAACAAACGTCCCGACGTGACGCAAAAGCTGCACTTGTTGGGATTCAAGCGAATCCTGAAGTAGCGACAGCGTTCGAAGATTAGTCTGAGGTGCATAGGATGATCCTTTCGCTTGCGAGAGCGTGATGCTAAATCATCTAGATAGGCCTCGACTATATGTTTGAGGTCGTGAAACACAAAAGACATGGCCCGCTAGAAAGTGGCTCCAGCATTCTTGAGGCCAAAAGGCATCTTACGATAAGCGAATGTACCCCACAGACAAATGAATGTCGTTTTGTGTTGGTCCTCAGGTTTGATTTGGATTTGATTATAGCCCGAAAAACCATCCATGAACGAAAAGGCTTCACAGCCCACACTTTCATCAATGATCTGGTCAATGAATGGGGTTGGATAATTATCTTTTGGACATGCCTTGTTCAAATCACGAAAATCGGTACATACACGAATCGTGCCTTGTTTTTTATCGACCGGCACGGGGTTTGACACCCATTGAGTCAAATGGATAGGGTAAATGAACCCTGCCTTGAGCAATTTCTCAACCTCCGTCTTAATGGCTGCTGCTTTCCTAAGATTAACTGGACGAAGTTTTTGTCGAACAGGCTTGGCATCAGAATACGTTGTGATTTCATGTTCAACTATTTTCGGATCGATGCCTGACATTTCCTCATAAGACCAGGCAAAAACGTCGCGGAATTCTTTGAAAAGATCCGTGTAAATCTGAATCTCTTCGGGGGAGCAATCTGCCCTGACGAAGACATTCTCCACGACGCCAGGGTTGCGGGAGATGTTGATAGGGATGGTTTCTGCGATAGTCACCATATTGCCCTCGGCATAAATTTCTCGTGTAGCTAAGAGATTAATAGGACACGGCTGATCTCCCGTCATGGTGATAGTGAATTCTCCTGCCTCAATTTGGTATAACTCTGGGAGGAAATATGATCTGTGATGAAGATCTTCCAAAGGTTTGTCCGGACTAGTCATTGCCTCGATTACTGCTTCGTCAGAAGGCAAGACTAAGTTTAACGAATCGGTGGTGGCAAGAGAACCCTGAGCCCAAATAGGCTCTGGAAGTGGATCCAATTCTTGTGCGGGAGTCGGATCAGGATTAGCTGAAGCTTGCTGGACTAAAGAGTATCCTACTTCAACAGCCGACAAGGGCATGGACATGCCGGAGTTCCCTGTCTCTTCCATCGTGGCTGATGGGGAAGGAAGAATCCACAGATCCTCAAAGTAAGTCATGTGGAATGACGAACTGTGAAAAATTTCAGCCTTGTGGTGATTCGATATAAACTTGACATCGTCATGAGGAGGTGGGTAATCGAAGGTACCCATCAAGGATGGGCACAAACCAACGCCAACGTTAACGACACCGGGCTGTGGATTATCAATCATGGGAACCGTGGATGCCCCCAAAGCTGGGTCAGGCCTAGAGAAGGATAATTGATCAATGGTCACTATCCGACCCTCGTGTGGGAACAACAAGACTCG
>JASDQU010207947.1:0-19845 GCA_032191745.1 Picea mariana | reverse complement strand
TTACATGATGATGATACAAATTTAATCATACAACTAGTACTAACTTAGTAACTACTAAGTTACTAAGTTACTAACATAAATGATGACATTGCCAACTCAACACTGTTGTCCAAACCCATATCATGAGGAAACACATCCCACATCTTTGTCTTTCCCTTCAACCACTCTTCTCTCTTCCCAGTGCCTGCAAATAAGACAGAGGTCAGTGTGTAGATATACCACTAAGTCACTTGACATGATGACAAAGAGAAGAGTTCAACAAAAGAGTTTATACTTGAGTGAAGGGTACATTTTTACTGGGGTCATGACAAAAGAGTTCAACAATCAATGCCACCAACATCGAGGTACATAAAGGGTATGGTGCCCTTGATTAAATGCCAGTTTCATACCCTCTTACATGATAGAATCCAATGGAAACATTGCAATCCTACCAATCTTGAAATATTGAAAACCGTTAAGTCTG
Source organism: Picea mariana (assembly GCA_032191745.1). Lineage (NCBI taxonomy): Eukaryota > Viridiplantae > Streptophyta > Pinopsida > Pinales > Pinaceae > Picea > Picea mariana. The sequence continues at coordinate 19,382 of JASDQU010207947.1, read as the reverse complement.
CTGAATTTTGAATGGGACCTAAAATTCTACTTTCTCCATATGAAGTCAAATGAGGTTGGAACCACTCTCAAACATTCTGAAACAATTAATGGTAATGTTAAAAATTTAAGTAAAAGGATGAAAATGAAAGATAAAGGAGAATGTCACTTTTAAGAATTTAATATTACCATTAATTACTAGGGTGGGTAAAATGGAGGGGGTGGGGATCTCTCTAAATAGAATTAGTAAGGCAAATTAACCCTTCATTTCACACTAAAACACCACACAACTGCAAATTGCATGAGAAAACATGAGCCAAGGTCCTTTTCTAAGTAGGACACATGTCCTATTTTCAAGAAACATGTGTCCTGTGAACATGACACGTTTTAAATGCGTATCTGACACGTGTCCTACCGTTTGGTGTCCGACACGTAGGATTCACGACACAAGGGGGGGTTGGAAATGTCAGGTGACTTAGCTTGATACACATAATATGGATATCATATTTGAATATGTTCAAGGATGTATGGATGTTTTTGTTGATATGCATGGAAGAGTAGACAAAGATATTGCTGCCATTTCATTTGAAAATGTTCTCAGAACAAAAGAAATAGAGCAAAAACAACAAACACTTATGAAAGAGGTTTATCTTTCTGTTTTTGTTCATCAAGAAGAAATGATTTTTCATGGTTTTCGAGATCCTGTGGCCATCCTATTACAATCATCAGTGAAGGAGGAATTTGTTTCATTCATAAGCTCAGATTTTGGATTCAATTTTTGTTTTCATTTGCCATCTTTTACATTTGTTTGCCTACTTAAGAAAAATATGAGCAGAGGAAAATCGGGAAGCCAATTGCTTGATTGGATGCATTGGCACTTTAGCATCACTTGATTGAGTATTCATTTCAACATTTTTAGAGTATATAGGAGTGTGCGAATAATCTCGGTACTATGAGAATTTCTTTTAGCAATCTGCAGTTTTCATTTTCAGCTTAGTTTCATATTTCAGTTTGGAGCATATACAGCTTTGGGTTCTCAACAGAAGTAGGTTAAAAGTTATAGTTGGAAAGTTTAATTTTGGGGCACCCCAATGGATAGCTTTTTAGTATACTGTTCTTTTCTACCTCACAGGGAGGATAACATCCTCGTTGGAGCCAGCTGTTAGTACCATGATTTTCATAGCTAAGGTTAGAGGTTTGTCAACAATTTGCAAAGTCATGCTTGTTAGCACCCATATTGTTTTTATGCTTGGCATCATCTAACATCTCCAAGGGTCAGTTTCAAAAGAAAGATTTTCATTTATTATTTCCATTTTCAACTGCACGCTGCACGCTACGCAGAGTGCTTCACTGCGCAAAGGATTTTGTCGTGCAGTGGATTTCATTGTGCAGTGGATGTCATCGCACAGTGGATTTCATCGCGTAGTGGGATGTCGTGCATGGGATGATATTGTGCATATGATTTTGTCACGTAGAGGGTGTCATCGCACAGTGTATTTCATCGCACAGTGGATTTCTCCGCGTAGTGGATTTTCCTGCGCATAGGCTACAAGCTGCACTGTGCAAATTACTGGTTTAGTGGTCAAATTCAAGATCAATTTTTGACCTATTGGAGAGTAATTTTGAAAATCTCCGAGATTTTTTGTCGAGTACAAACCAAATAATAAAAACCTCTCTCAGATTTGCAAAATGTGTCATGGATTGGGATATTAGAAGGAATCTTTGAGCCCTGTTTTTCAGTTTTCATGATTTCCTGTCCGAGACATGCTTTTGCGACATGTATTCTGGCCAGTTGGAGACAAATTTCAAGAAATTGAGAGGGGTTTTTCTTTAAACGAGCTTACCTACAAAAAATGTTCCCATATTTTACACATCTAGTTAATCAGTTAAAACGTGTCATTGTTGTTTGTAAAAGTTTCCATTTTGGGAAATGGGTTGGAGTTTGAAGTGGTGAGCTGTAAAGGAAATATAGTGCTATATATTTCATGGTACGATACTAGAGAGAGGTTGGTTGGAAAACTACTGTAGACATTGTCTATTGAATGTAGTTTGAGCTCGATTGAAATTTAATGCAAAATTCCTGAAGCTTTGATGAAAAGATTATAATTGCAACATTTGGATGTATTGTTTCCTTTATTTACATATGTACTTCATGTTTTATTTATTCATATATATTTCTATCTAAATAGGAACGTATTTTCGAACCTGGGATTTACTACGCAGTGCCCTGGGATTTGCACCATTTAGACAAACTGTTTTCTTCTAAGTTAACTCTGAATTCATCCTCAGCGGTGCTCCGAGTTGCTTTATTTTTTTTTCTCCCACCACACACTATGATATTAAACTGAAGATTGTTTCTCTCTTATCCTTTATCCTCTCAAGTTCAGTCACCGAGTCATTCATTTCTATCATTTCCTCGAATAGACTCCATAACCCAAGGTTTTACTCTCCTGCGCCAATATAACCAGAACTTATTATTTCAAAGGTGTAAAATCTAGTCGATATCTTAGAGCCATATCCTGTACTGAGAAAAAGTCTCCCAAGATGGCCCTCTCCAGGTATGAAAGGCTATTTTTGGATCTCAAAGTTGGTTTGTAGGTTGCCTCTATCATTCGTTTCTCAACCAAATGAAGTTTATAGAGAGCTAACACCTCCTACAAAATCCATGGAGATAATTTCCCATGGATGGGATGGAATAGGAAGTGGTGAGTATAGCCTTAGTTTTCTATTAGTGGGCTTACAAGTAGAACACATCACACACCCCTTTACATATTTAGTTACAGTTTCTTTCATCTGAGACCAGTAAAAAACCTCTGCAGATGAGCCATAGTTTTTCCTACCCCAAAATTCCCAGAAACAAGAGACGTGTGAGCTTTGCGTATTACATGGACTTGTTCACTTTTAGGAATACATAGCTTTCCAATATGGTAGATTAGTTTTCCCTGTAGACAATATTTCTCTACCTGTGCACCATGGGTTAGCTTCTCATATACTTCTTTAAAATCTTCATCAATGGAATATTTTTCCACATAGCTATCATTAGATAAAGAAGCATTCTTCAAAATAATAGAAGAAACAATATGAGGTCTAGAAAGCATATTAGCTACCTTGTTACTCATACCCTTTTTGTACTTGATTACCAAATGAAATTGTTGTAGGAAACCCATCCATCTATAATGTCGAGATTGCTATAGTTTGGTTTGTTCTTGGAGATACTGTAAGGGTTGATGATTTGTATGTATTATTGTTTCCTTCCCTAACAAGTAGTTCTTTCATTTCTTTACACTTTGAACTAATGCATACACTTCTTTATCATATGTAGGATAGTTAACAAAATATTGGTTAAAATTTTCAGAGTTGTAACATATAGGCTTACGATATTGCATCAATATTGCACCCATGGTGTACCCATTGGCATATGTCTCAATCTCGAAGGGTTGTTGAAGATTATACAATGCTAATACTGGTGCGATGCTGATCTTTTCCTTCAAAGTGTCGAAAGTTTTTTGTTGTGTTCCTCCCCACTGAAAGGTGTTCTTCACACTAGTTAAGGCATGGAAAGGAACTTCTATAAAGGATAAGTTTGAAATGAATCTCCTCCAATACTGGATTGCACCTAATAAGCTCTGTATTTCGGTTATACTTTTGGGCTCATGCCAATTTACAATTACATCAATCTTGGAAGAATCAATCTTCAGTTGTCCTCCTACAATATGACCTAAGTACACAAGTGCAGTCTTACCAAATTCACATTTGGACAATTTTACATACTACTTTTCCCTTTGCAAAGTATCCAATACTTGCTTTACATGCCTTACATTTTCATCCCAAGTCCCACTAAAAATAATAACGTCGGCTAAATATACAATCACAAAATCATCTAGAAATGGCATGAATACATCATTCATCAAATGCATGAAATATGTCGGAGCATTACAAATCCCAAATGACATAACTAACCACTCAAACAATCCCTGTTTGGTTTTAAAGGCAGTCTTCCATGCATCATGTTATGCAACCTTGATCTGATGGTATCCATTGTGAAAATCCAACTTAGTGAAATAAACAACATTCTTTAACTTATCAAGTAAATCATATATACGAGGACGAGGGTATCAAATTTTCACCGTGATTTTATTTAAGGATTGGTAATTGACACACATTTTCCATGGGTCAAATCGGTCCTTACCCTATGCTTACAAAGAAAAAAGGTGCATACCTTCTTACGCCGCTTATAACTCTGCTCACTCTTAAAGGAAAGCAATTAGGAAAGTACCAGCTGGTCCTTGTCCGATGCGGACAAGCGGCTTTCGCTCCTTTCATTTATTTCAGGTCAATACTTCGAAGACTTGTCCATCCTTCTTTGGCACCATCATGATCAAAGAACCACAAGGATATGAGTTGGGATTGATGACCTCTTGATCCAATAAGCCTTCTACCTACTTCTTGATCTCTGTCATCTCTATAACTGACATACTGTACATGCCCACATTAGGAAGAGGAGAATCCTGCTATAGATGTATTTCATGTTGGATTTCCCTCTTAGGAGGTAATCCATCTAGTTCCTGGAAATATCATCATACATAGAAACAATATCAATTAATTATTTCTTATTAGAAATATCACATCCTTGGAGAGCGTTGGATGTTCCGACATCTTTCTCCCTTATGACCATGAGTACATATCTCTTATTAGTGTTTATGATTCTCTTCATTTGTCTGGAACTAACAAGTGTTGTGTTTACCCTCATGCTGTGGGCTCTAACAATATATTCCACTCCCCCCTTAATAAGGTGATATTTTTTCTCATGATGAAAGAATATTGTTTTTCTATCATAAATATAAGGACTCCCCAACACTATGATACATATATCAAGTGATAAAACATCCAAATCCACTTCATCAATCAACTTTGAAGCAATAGAAAATATGACCCTACATTGCTTGGTGACATTAATTTTTTATTTATCACATACCCAACCAAGAGGATAAGGATTTGGATGTGTTTTAGTTTCAAGACCCATGTTTTTGACAAGTGCTTCAGATATCAAGTTTTCTTGGGAACCCAGATCAAAAAATGTATCTATCTTAGTGTGTTTAGATACAACTCTTATATGGAATAATTCATTCCTCTTTCTTTCATCATCATGAGATTCATTATTGGAATTTGAACTATCATGAAGGGAATATTTACCTTGTACTCCAACCGTTGTGATCTTTCCTCCGTCTCCTGAATCGGAACCAAGATCTTATTGCACTGTAGTGATGGTCTTTGTCTTCCCCTTCCCACTGAGTTGTTTCGGTCTCTTCTCTGGATGTAGTTTCCAACAATGTTCATCATCGTGACCACTTTTCTTGCAATGAGTGCAAGTTGGTTTTTTCTCCTTCCTTTTAAACTTCTTAAACTGGTTATGTGGGAGATTGGAAGGTTTCTTTGTGGGATCTTCTTGAACATGCTTTCCCTTGTTCTCAAGGTGAGTGGCTTGCACACAAACTTCGTCAAGACTGGTGGGGTTAAACAATAGAAAATTATGATGAATATGACTGTGAAGTGTGCCAATATACTTCATTAAAGTTTCATAAGAATCCAAAGAAATGTTTAATGCAAGAGATTTCTTCCTAAATTCTTCCATAAATCTTTGTACAATTTGACCTTTACTTTGTCTTAAAGTTTTCCATTCCATCATTTCTTTATGTAAATAACCCAATGGATAAAATTGCTTCCTTATCACTGATTTAAATTCCGACCACGAGGAAATAATATTACCACACTTAATTTTGTCTTGAAGTTTGCTATCCCACCATACAAGAGTGGTGCCTTCCAATCGAAGAGCAGAAAATTGCACATTAACTTCCTCTTCATCAATCTATTGAACATGGAAATATACTTCAACCTTTCGGATCCAATTATCTAGCTTTTCAGGATTAGCATCTCCATTAAACATAAGTAAAGAAAATTTTACATCAAGCTTTAATAATGGTTTCTTAAAATAATCTTTATGGCTAGAATGATGATAATGATGAGAATGTTCAGAGGAAGAAGAGATAGAACTTGATGGTGAAGATGGAGGCTCAGGAGGGTCTCCGCCGACCCCTTGATTTACTGAAGCATTGTCATCAACTTGTGCTTCATTTTTCTTTCCTTTCTTCTTCATCCTCTTCTCGTAGTCTCCATACATTTGCTCAACCATTTCTGACATGCGATAAAATACCATATGGAAGTTTTTCTCCTATTCATCACGCTTGTCCTCTTCTTCTATTTTCTTCCTTTGGGATGCACACTCAACTTCAAGATTGAAAGTTTTAAGAGTTCCTTCACCCTGCTTATTCTTGGCCCTAGTAATAATTCACACTCAACAATTAAGGTCAAAGATGACTACTCTGATACCAACATGATCTGGAATCTTTTCATCGAAGTGAATTATAAATAATTGTATTAAATGAGCATAAATTAAAGTGAACCATAAAGAAGGAAAAGATCAATGATGAAGAGACATAAGCATCAAATATGAGCACAAAAACTTGATAATGGAGTTCATCCCTAGTGGACTACGTCTTCGGGTACTGATCTTAAATGGGTAGGCCTTTTCATTAACTCAACAAAATAATTTGACAAAATACATAAGTATACCTCATTCTGGAACTAAGCTGCAAACGATTTGCTCAGATTAGAAAAAATACAACACCATTGAATTCATGGTGTTGAATTACCCAAAAATGACTATCTTCACACCTTGATCTGAGTTTGGCACTTTCAATCCCTTGAGAAAATTCATCTCGGTTTCCATGCCTGCACTTGCAATTAATTCATGGGAAAATTATCGATTTATGTGTTGTCTGTATGGTCACGTACCTCCATGGTATGACCCTCGAACTCTTGACAGACTCGACTCTTAAGGAATAAAAGTGGGCAACTATACCAACATAGTTGTTAGGCTAGTTGGTTGGCGGAGTTATATTAAAGCATAGTTGTTGGGGGAGGTCCCAGGGTCAAAACTGTGGGCCTTCCGTTTTACCTCTCCATAGAACCTTTATCACCAGATATGGGAGATTGTTGTGATATGATGCTAACTGTGATGGATAGTTGGGATACATTGCTAACTGTGGCATATAGTTGATATATGTTGTTATCACTGTAAATGTTTTTTTATATGGAGTCCATGTCTCAAGATTTAGTAGGATGCTAAATAAATATAGAAGAGTGATAGACTAGTAGGCAGGGTCACATCTAGTGGTTGGGGCTAAATCTAGTGGAGGTGTGAATTCGATGGGACCCAATGGGTCATGGATCATGGGCACTGCTGATCGACGGTTGTAGGACATATCGGGTGGAGAAATAATGTGCAAGTTAATATTTTGAAGGCAGGCTGATAAGAATACCACGGTTTCATTTCGAGGGCACGTGGCACCACCAGATACATATCGGGGGTAAAAGAGGGTAAGCTTGAAACCACCCAATCCCACCCCAATGCCACGTTTTAGAATATTATTAGATACGTAAAATCCAAGGATCGCATAAGGAAAGGGAAAGTTAATGGCTTGTCAAATCACCTTGGGACACTTGTTTGGGTACTTTTTGTCTGTGCGATGTTGGGCGAGTGCCGCCACAAAAATGATTCAAAATCCCATCATTTGAAATCAGCATCCAAACATGGTAATTCATTATCCCTGCAAGGACGTTCATTAGTATCCCATGATTGGCACTCAATGATGATTATCACTCAAAGCATGGGTGATGGTACTCTGTTTCGGGCTATTGACGATCTATTTCAAAACGGGGTAACCGAAAAACAAATCATTCGTCTAATCCTTGCACAATTAAGAGAGCTAAGCTCGTGGTTCTAGAAAAAACAGGGGAAATGGAGAAGACAGATCCAACAGCCTTCAATGAACCGAGATATTCGAATAATCTGGCCAAATTATCAATGAAGAAGAAAGAAAAGCTTGCTGCCTGAATATTGGCAACAAAATTTCACACAAATCTTGCAGATCTTGGATCAGAGCATGAACCAGGAGCAGGTGAGAAGATCAGATTAAATCCTATCATGAAGTATTTTATCATTAATGACGAGTCCTACATGAAATATGGCAAGGGTAAAAGGAGCAAGCGATGAAAGACAGAGGTTAAAGATGAAGTGGTTGAAAGCATTGGAGAGAACCAATCCGCTTGGCTTGACACTTTAAGGGAAGAAATTACTAATATGAAATAGATTTCAAACTAAATTAAGCATATTTTAGAGAATTTTTTAATGATACCGACAAGTGACATTCATGGTAAAAATCTCAAGTGTCTCAGTTTCGGTTTATAATGTCCCCTAGAAAGTAGGAATGCGGTGTTAATACGTTACTCCCTTTCTGACTAATAGCTATTTTTGGAATCTTGGGGGAAGATGACCTGTTTTGAATTCCCTATGTAATGTATCTATATATACTATCAAAGGGATAAATGAACATGAGGACTTACTGGAGAGGGGTCTTCCCTCGTAGCAGGAGGATTTGTAATTTTTTAGAGCATAATTGAATACATATGCAGAAGATTTTGGAAGTATCTATGAAAAATATTATAATGGTGGTGATATGAGTTTTGTCTCCTTTCATTGTATGTATTTTCTGTGTCCTTTTATTCCAGTTTCACTGGCTTCTGTTTGAATGGGATAGTTAAAAGCTCATAATTCATCTTATGATGCTCTTGGCTTAAGCGATTTAAACTGTGTGTATTTCTTCCTAACTAATTCAGAATTCATTTCAATAATGCTCTTATGTAGTTATTTGTCTTATCCTTCTTCTTACAATCTGCTTAAATACGAATTTACAACTTAGATTCATTGCCTCATTTATCCTTTATCCTCTGGAGACCTTTACCAGCCAGTCATTATTTTCATTCAATTTCAGAATTTTGACTCCATAGCCCTAAGTGTCCCTCCTCTTCTTGGCCAACAACTTTATAAAAACCTCACAAAACAAACTAAACCTTGCCAATGATTTCCAAAGAAATATCAAGTGACATGAGAGATCCCTCTCCGAGTTGAGCAGGATAGTGCCCAGTTCTAAAGTTGGTTGAAACAGTTACCTCTATCATTTTTTTATCAGCCGGACAAAATTTACAGAGTGTTAACATTTTGGCACCGTTTATTTCTAAGGTCTGAGAGGAGTAGACACTTAGGCACATATTGGCTGTATTCCTTCTTTGGCGACTCCACACATCAAAAAATCAGTTTGAAGGTGATTTCACTGGTAGAAGAATCCATAAATTTAAATTTTCACTGGTGAATCCACTCTCAATGAAGAATCTAGCTTCCAAAACATCACTGGTGAATCCATTATCCGAAGATGAGATCCCTTCACATAGGTATGAAAATTCATCATGGAAGAAGTCAAGTACTTCAAATTGGGTTTTTTCCAGGGTATTATATTATTTGTTGTAAATTACCTTTGGTCCTTTCCTAAACATGATAAACAAATTGTTCTTCACCTACTGCATGCAAATGATGATAACGATAATATTGAAATTGTATATTCTCCTCTTAAAATTATACAAATATCCCCTCAATTCATCACTGATTTTGATCAAAATATCCCACCTGAGCCTTATGGTAATCACAACCAAGTTGATAAGAAGCATGAGACCAAGGTTGATATTTCCCCTCCTATACTTGATCCAACACCCTCTGAGACTCAGCATAGATATAGGACATCAAAATTACCTCACATCCTTCATGATTTTCCTCCAAAGAACTATAAATACCTACCTGTGTTTGATGCAGAACCTGATGCCATCACAGCTAAAAAACACATCCAAGGGTTTGAGAATTTTATAGATTTGTTTGAGATTCACCATGATGATGTTTGTATGAGGGCCTTCTCTCAATCATTGAAAGGGGACACCAAAGACTGGTTTAAACATTTGTAGCGAGAGACAATTAGCTCATGGGTGGAATTGAAGAATGTCTTTTTAAAGTTTTGGGGTAGGAAGAAATCTTTGGATCTACAACTTAAAGATTTATATGCCTTAAAAATGCAGAGAAATGAAACTATTTCTATATTTAGTATAAGGTTTTCCAGTATCTATTACAAATTTCCCAGATAAATTCAACCCACTGAAGCTACTGCCATGCTCCATTATGAAACTACTCTTCATCCAGATTTGTCTTTCCTCCTGATGGAAAGAAGACCTAAGTCCTTACAGCAAATGTTTAATGATGCTCAGAATATTCAACACAATATCCAAGCATGTGAACATATTCAAAATGAGGGTTTGGATGCTCAAGAACATAAAAGTGAATATGAATAGAAAACAATTGATTGGAATATTTAGCATAGAGTTGATAACATCATAGGTCCTCTTGAAGTTTTCAATGCTAATGATTTTGCAAAACATTGTATTCCACTTATTGAAAAAGGAGGTTCTAATTTATCTTCTAATCCATCCCATGATGAACATGGAGTTGATTGTTTAATATATTCATTTGTATATAGTCAAGAAGATGAGTTTCCAAATTAGTTTGTTGAAGAGCATGTTGATGTTACAAGTTTGTTCTTGTTAAATGAAATTGCATATGTTGTTGATTTGCCTATATATGATGAATATGATTATGATTATGATATTGATTTCCTAGAACAACCAATTGCATGTGTTTCTTTTCAACATTTTAATGAGAGCAATCAACCTACATATCACAGTTACAAAGAAGAAAGTATTGAATCAACCGAAGAGAATTATTTACCTTTATGATTTTCTTCATTTAAATTGTTAAAAGAAAATTCTAAGATCATCATTGAAGCAAAGGAATGTGTGTTGATGCCAAATCACATTGATTCACTGGAACAAATTAAAAAGAAATTGTAGCAATCTTCTCATGTGTTTGATGACCCTATTACTTATTATGTAGAAGGTCTTGTCAGTTCAAAATTACATCCATTGGTCGAAGATGAATCTAAAAATGAGTGTGTTCATCCATCCAAATAAATTTAAAATTGTGCATATGACAACATTGAAGAAAATGAAAAAGGTTTTGAATCAGGTGAAAGAACCTCGCCATTGTGTTTTTCTTCTTTCAAATAGCTGAAGATTTTTTTTTATAATGTTTCAAATCATAAATCCTCTAGACATGATGTTGAATATTCAAAAAGTAGTGGACTTGCAAATGAAAACTATCTTCCATTAATTTTTTCTTCCTTTGAATTGTTGAAAGAAAATCGTGAGATAACAGAGGAAGCAGGAAAGCCTGACTACATTCACAATGGCACTATTTTACATGAGCAAATTGTTATCAATGAGGAAGACCAACAACCTTCTCATGCACCTAATGATCATGTGGCTAATTACATGGAAGGTTATTTTAGTTCAGATTTGCAGCCTATGCTCAACTACCAACTTGAAAATGAAGATGAAGTTGATCAACAAATTGTCGTTAAAGGTCAGTTTTCTTCTCCTGAAATTGATGAAGATATTCAACAAGATTTCCAAGAAGACATAGTGTTTCAAAGTTGTCTATATTCCCCTATGAATGATGTGGTTGTTCAAATTCTAAGTGGTCTGGACGGAGATGAGGATTCAGTAACTGCGTGTATGGAAACTCCAAGAAATGAACAAACAAATTACATAGACTTTCAAGAAGGCAACAAAACAATATATAACACTTTTCAATCAGAAATACAGAAAGGTAATCAAAAAGCAGTTGTTTTATTTGACACATTTGAAAATCATGGTTTTGAAAATGCATCTATGGGAACTCTAGAAGGTGAAATAGGTCATTCAATTAGACTGCCACATTTTCAAGGATATTATGAACAAGAACTTATTCCCCTTCATTCATTTGAAAGTCAAAATGACAGTCTTCAAGCAAATTTCCAGAAGGTTAATGAAACCAAACCATAAGTGTTTGATGAACAAGATAATAGTCCTGGTACACATAATCTGTCTGTCATGTTTGAAGATATTCAAGGATGTATGAATGTTTTTGTTGATATGTGTGAAAGAGTAGACAAACCTATTGTTGTCATTTCATTCAGAAATGTTCTTAGAACAAAAGAAATAGAGCAATGACAACAAGCACTTACAAAAGGGGCGTGTCTTTCTATCTTTGTTCATCAAGAAGAAATGATTTTTCATGGTTTTCATGACCCCGTGCCATTTTATATGGAAAATTATAACAATCAACATTTAAGGTTGAGGATGGATTGTAAGCTCAAAGATGAAGATAATGGAAAATCAACGTTAGTATTAGATATGGATTGTTTTACACCAGAAATTTCGTTTCAGCCAGTGCTATCTTCTGATTCAGAAGATTGTTACTTCCAGGAGTCTCAACAGATTTATCGACCTCTTGAGGTAAATCGACAGGGTAAATCAAATGAAATCCAGAACACAGTAGAATAAGTGAAACATGGTTTTGATCTCATGCATGTGTTTAAATATCCATTTGCAATTTTGCTAGAAAAAATAAATAGTCCCAATGTTTTTGAAATTCTAGGATTCAAATCCATATATGGGTTATGAGTGAACTAGCTTAGGAACAAGCATGTGAAAAGAAAACAAGTAGGAGGTAACATACTGGCATGGATGCATTGGCATTTTTATTTCACTTGACTGGCAATACATTTGAGTAGTTAGGGTAGGTAGGCACGAATAAGCTTATGGATCAAGCATGTTCTAGTTTAGGTTTTCAAATAAAGTATTCAATCATATGATTAGTAGTGCGTCCAACCTCCAGAGGAGAGTGGTATGAAGATTTTGGTTTTCAACGGACGTTGGTAACAGGTCAAGGTATGGTACATACACATGTTTTGGGAGCATCCCAATGGATCAGGCTTCGGGTCTATGAGTTCTTTGCTACCTCACTAGGAGGATAGCATCCCTCGTTGGAGCCCATGTTATCAATGTAAAAAAAAAACTCATATGGAGGATAGCACTAGAATTCACCTTCAGATTTCATTGAAGGTAAGCCCAATACCAATTAGTTTATATGTCACAATGAATAAGTTTTAAAGGGGTCAAATGGGCGCAGACTCAAGATAATATCATTTTAAATCAGAAAATCGGACCAATATGCACAAGCAGTTGAGGTATTGATCAAATTCAATCAGTAAGTTGTAGTAAAGGTGAATAGGAGGAAGAATAGATGAGGAGAATGTAGAGGTCTACTATGGACATCAGGTCTTCCAACAACCTAAGGAGGAAAACTCAGAAAACAAGATCCTTTTGGATTGAGAGTTTCAAGAAACTAAAGAACATTATAACAAGACTGTAATCAAATATCCATCACAATGCAGCTATAACAATCCACTTCAATTAGTCAAACATGGAAACTTCAGTATCAGAGGCAAATAAGATAAAGATGAAAGATGATTTTCATTAAACAAGAAGTCTCAAATCAAGCTACAAAACCAGAGAACCAGAGCTTCAACAAAAATTTACAATATGGGAGCCTTTCTCAACCATCGACCCTAACAAAATATCAAAATTTCATCTTTATACTCCGGAGTGACCACAACCACCCCAAGAGTGATCGAGCCACTGCATTGAAGGTTTTCAATTCCGAGTCTATTCTGTAGACTATGCATGCAGTCTCTTGTCATATGTGAGCTCTTACATATAAACCTTCTCTATCAGACTGTGCATGCAACTCTCTGTCGGATGTGAGCTCAGACAATCTATCAGTCCTTTTCAATCTTTACATTTATGGGGGGAGACGATGTTTCATCCACCATCTCTGAATTCATTAAATGTCTTTATCAGGATTAGGACATGGCTTGAGTCAAAGCCACACCTGGAAACGTGCAAGTCACACTCTGAACCTCTCCCACTTGGATATTCGCTGGACGTTTGCAGGGAACACTGGCAGGTAGACGTGTATGCTGATGATGGGGAGTTGGTGAGATAATTGGCACAAACCAGCATAGAACAATGAATGAGTGATAGGCAAGTGGAATAATGTGTCTAGAGGTGATCGAGATAGTGCAAGCACCAATATGTAGGAGCTGAGGTGTAAAGGCGCAGGGGAGATGTGGAAAAGAGAAAGGACGTGGAGGATGGGTGTGATGGTCAAGGGAAAAAGATGATAACAATGGAGGGGAAATGGAGTGGGAGTGGAAGATAGATGTCAAGAGATGAGAGGGGGGAGAAATGACAACGAACATGGATAGGCATGCGAAAGTGTGAGTGGAGGATAGGTGTTAGTGAGAACGGGGGTGATATGGGATGGCGGTAAGGTGGTTAGCACGGGGGGTTNATGCTAGAAAACCACCAAATTGGAGCCCCCCTCAGTTAAAGGCAGAAGGTTGGGGGGTTCGATATGGTATGAGGACCGTAGATCTGAGTGCACCATGCTCAGCTATAGACCTGAGCACGCCACTTAGAACAACTTGCCAACCATAAAATCACCAAAAACCTTAGGATACAAACATAAAGTGGGTTGCGCAAGTACCCCTTTCCTGCATTTTTTCACCAAGGGGTTATTTCCTAAGGAAAAAAACCCGATTTTATCAAAAATATGTGCTAACAAGAAGGATGCTAAAGCAGTATATAGGAGCGATAAACTAGGAGACAGGGTCACATATGGTGGTTGGGGATAAATCTGGCGGAGGTGTGAAGTCGATGGGACCTGACAAGTTGTGGATCGTGGGCACTGCTGATCGACAGTCGTAGGACATATCAGGCTGAGAAATAGCATGCAGGTTAATATCTTGAAGGTGGGCTGATAAGAATACCATGGTTTCATATTGAGGGTAGGTGGCATCACTAGATACATATTGGGGGGAAAGAGGGTAAGATTGAAATTACCCAAGCCCACTCTGATGTCACGTGTCAAAATATTATTAGATATTTCAAATCCAAGGATTGCACGTGGACAGGGAAAGTTGATGGCCCATCAAATCACCCCAGGACACTTGTTTGGGTACTTTTCGTCCGTGCGATGTCGGTTGAGTGCTGCCATAAAAATGATTCGAAAGCCCATCATTTTAAATCAACAACCAAACATGGTAAGTCCTTATCCCTTCAAGGATGTTCGTCAGTAGCCCATGATTGGCACTCAATGATGACTGTCACTTGAAGCATGGGTGACGGTACTCTATTTTAGGCAATTGACAATCTATTTCAAAATGGGGTAACCAAAAAATAAATCATTCTTCTAATCCTTGCACAATTAAGATATATAAGCTCGTGCTTCCAGACAAAGCAAGGGAAATGGATAAGAAAGATCCAACAGCCTTTAGCAAACCAGGATATCCGAATGATCTGGCCAAATTATCAATGAAGAAGAAAGAAAAGCTTGCTTCCCGAATACTGGCAACAAAATTTCACACAAAGCCTATAGATCCTGGATCAGAGCATGAACCATGAGTAGGTGAGGAGATCAGATTAAATCCTATCATGAATGATTTTTTCATTAATGACGAGCCCTACATGCAAGCTGACAAGGGTAAAAGGAGCAAGCGATGAAAGACATAGGTTAAATATGAAGTGGTTGAAAGCATTAGAGAGAACCAACCTACTTGGCTTGACACTTTAAGGGAAGAAATTTCTAATCTAAAATAGATTTCAAACTAAATAAAGAATATTTCAGAGAATTTTCTAATGATACAGACAAGTGGCATTCAGGGTAAAAATATCAAGTGTGTCAGTTTTTGTTTATAACGTCCCCTCAAAAGTAGGAATGCAGTGTTAATACGTTACTCCCTTTTTGACTAATAACTATTTTTGGAATCTTGGGGGAAGATGAACCATTTTGAATTCCCTATGTAATGTATCTATATATACTGTCAAAGGGATAAATGAATGTGAGGACTTACCAGAGAGGGGCCTGCCCTCGTAGCAGGAGGCTTTATAATTTTCTGGAGCATAATTGAATACATATGCATAAGATTTTGGAAGTCTCTATGAAGAGATTCTAACGGTGGTGATATGAGTTTTGTCTCCTTTCATTGTATGTATTTCCTGTGTCCTTTTATTCCAGTTGCACTGTCTTCTATTTGAATGGGATATTCAAAAGCTCAGAATTAATCTTCTGATGCTCTCGGCTTAAACGATTTAAACTGTGTGTATTTCTTCCTAACTAATTCAGCATTCATTTCAGTAATGCTCTACTGCAGTTATTTGTCTTCTCCTTATTCTTACACTCTGCTTAAATATGAATTTACAACTCAGATCCATTGCCTCATTTAGCCTTTATCCTCTGGATGCCTTTACCATCTAGTCATTATTTTCATTCAATTTCAGAATTTTGACTCCATAGCCCTAAGTGTCCCTCCCCTTCTTGGACATCAACTTTATAACCCCCCCCCCAAAAAAAAACAAACTAAACCTAGCCAATGATTTCCAAAGAAATATAAAGTGACATGAGAGAGCCCTCTCTAAGTTGAGAAGGCTAGTGCCCAGCTCTAAAGTTGGGTGAAACAATTACCTCTGTCATTTATCTATCAGCTGGACTAAATTTACAGATGCTGACATATGCTACCATTTTGGTGGAACTTAATCCAAGTTTGGCGGACTAGGTTGGTGTCATCCAACCCTTTACCCCTTTTGAAATTTGGTTGCTGGATGTCCTTGGACATTTTCCCACTGCCACGTGGTAGCCCATGACTGGGTCACGTGGCATCCTTTCATTGGCCCATGCCATCCACTTGCACAGTTACCTTGCCATGCTAGCCTGCCACATCATCCTGCCATGTCCTGTACGGTCTGCCACGTGGTTGTACAGATTTACACATGGCACTTCCTCATTGTTCCACATGTTGATCCGAAAATGCCGAAAATGAGTGACACGTGGAAGTCACTGGTGCTGCCACATAACCATGCCACTAGTACACTTGGGTCAAATTCCGATGGTGCATTCGACACAATTTCCACTTTATATTGTCAGGAGAATGACAAACAACAAACACCCTCAAACATTGTTTCACATGAAGTTACTTTTCCAATGCCATAGATATCGTCTATATTGTGACATTTCATGTAGACATGTGTCATCTCAGATTTGACTATCCAAACCCCATATATCTATCGCTACAGCGACGTCAGAGACATCAAAATTCTGACGTCCCATTTTGTCAGTCTCCACTACGTGGACTTTATGGGAGCGACATTACCATACGTCGTAATACTGACGTATGATAACGTCTCTCAATTGACATTAAGCTATATATCAATGAATTTTTACCCATGGGAGTGACATTAGTTGCAATATCGATGTATGGTAACATCACTCAACCATCGTTAAGCTATATATCAACGACGTGTTTGCCATGGGAACAACGTTACCATCCATCGGTATTACGATGTATGGTAACATCGGTCAACCAACATTAAGATATATATCGAAGACGAGTATTCCATGGGAGCGACGTTACCATACGTCGTAATAGCAATGACCTGTAGGTATTTAAAAAAAAATGTCAATTTATTTTTCCTTTTTTGATATTTTTAAATTTTGCAACTAGAAAATGTTAATCTTTCATTTTAGCCTATTCATCTATAAAATATTTAGTAGATCCTCTTTTAAGCCCTAATATTGGCTCATTACCCCTTAATTGGGGCATATTATATTAGTTGTGTTATTTTATTTATGTCGTCTTTAGGCCATTAGTTGTAATTATACCTCCTAGTCTCCTATATATACCAAGGAGACATTTTTATTTTGAATAATCTTGTACTTGAACATTATGTGGGGTAAAAGGAGGTTGCCCCCTCGAAGAGGCTTATTATCTAAAATTATCTCTTTTTCAAGGCGTTGAGTATTTTTTCTGAAGTTTTTCTATGCTATATTGATATTTGGTTCTTAACATATGGTATCAGAGCTCAAGGTCTTGGGGTTTCACTGCTACATCTGAGACACCTTGGAATTTTCACTATAACGTTTTTTCTACAATGTTTAAGAAGGAACGGCTTGGAGGATAGTTATTAGACGAATCAAGGTACGTTGGGTTCAAAATTCATCTCCCGAGGCCTTATAATTTAGGATATACATCCTGTACAAGATAGGGTTCTGGAATAATCCTGAACTGAGTCATTGCGGATTTTTCGCTAAAAAAATGTTTCTGTAATGTTTCAGATGCTAAACTATGGAGGATATTTACGTAAATTAGTAAGGTATTTGGGGCAAAAAGTGAAGCTTCTGGTTCATCTTAAATTTGTAGATACACCATGTGTAAGATAGGGTATCTGACTAGTCATATTGACTAGTCTCAAGAAGGTGTTCCAGGTAAAACAATCATAACATCTTCCTAGAGTATCAAAATTGAGTGGGACTAGTTTCATTAGATCTTGGACAGTATGTATTATTTTTGGTGTGAGTTTTAGAATTTTATATCAATTATTTTGTGTTGGGAACGTTATACAAGTGATATCTCCTGGAAAGGACAAAAATTTGCAAGTTGTGGGGAAGTTACCATAAATTCCACTTGGCACATCCAATTTTGATCAGACCTGTGGAATTGTAGAGAAGAAATATCAGAGAACTACATAAAGGAAAGTTTCATGCCCAGAAGGGCCGAAACATGGGAGATATAATAGAAGAAATATGGTCTAGCAGAACCGCCTCAAAATCAAGGTTCAAAAGTGATACTTGGCCAACATGCCACCAAAAAAGGGAACTTCTACACCAAATAAGCCTCAATAAAATCCTACTTGGACTCTTGATGAAGGTGAAGAAATTCGTAGGGATATAAATGAACTACAAAAGAATATGGATTCAATGGAAGCTAAGTTGGATACTAAGATGGATGGTTTAAAAGGGGAGATCATAGAAGTATTGAAAAATTTCTTAACAGAGAAGACACCTGAAAGTGAAAATGCATCCCATGAAATTCATGATGAGGACATAAGGAAGGTGAATCAAGAATGGAGAAACTCCAACTTTGGTTTGAAGACCAACCACATTCCTAAGATTGATATGAGGAAGTTTGGTGGCAAGGTCCCAATCACNTATATTTAGAACCTAATCAATTTGTATGGTATCGATGGCACACTATGAGGATACAAGGAGAAATACCTTCTTTATCCAATTGATAAATCTCAAGCAAAAGGGTTCAGTTATCGAGCACATTGAGAACTTCCAAAGATTGCATATAAAGATAACCTATATTCTAGATGAGCACTTGATTGATGTATTCATAGGAACTTTAAAGGATAACCTTCAACATGAGGTTCACCTTTGAGAGCCCAAATCATTGGAGAATGCATTTAAGGTAGCAAAAAATGTTGAAAGTAAAAATATGGCTATGGCTACTAGAAGGACCAATCCTAACATCTATAGAGAGAACACTTCTCCTTCTCCTAAAACACCTCAACCTACAAGGTTGACACCTCAACAATTGGAGGAAAGAAAAGAAAAAGGTTTATTCTTTAATTGTGACAACAAGTACAGTAAGGGACATAAGTGTGGTGAGAAGAAATTATTCTACATAG
>JASDQU010207945.1:25528-40386 GCA_032191745.1 Picea mariana | reverse complement strand
ATGGATTTCCCAAGGAAGTAATCATAGACAGAGGGTCTCAATTTACAGCACAAAAAATCTTGGCCACCCTGCAAAATTATCATATTAAACATAGGGCTACCTCCCCATACCACCCTCAGGAAAATGGACGAGTGGAAAGTACCAATAAAGTCTTGGAGGAAATCTTGAAAAAAATAGTCTTAACAGGGTTCTGAGTTTTATCTCAGATAAGCTCAAGAGACATATCGTTGTTCTCATACCAACAAAAGTGTGAGTGTAGCATAGAGCCATGCAAAGTGTGCACAGGCTAAGGAGAGCGCTATATTTCTTTGACTCAACGGAGTAGTTGAAGAATATTTGTTGCTAGGAGCACACGGAGTTGAAACGTTGGATAATTGGAAGTTATTATAGAAGTCGTGAAAGGTGTGTGTGCAAGATTATTTAGAATTCAGAATTTTCTCGAAGAACAAGCTCAGGAAGGATAGCGTTGTTCAAGAACTTCCAAGGAAGGGCGAAAGTTGTAGTCACCCGGGAAAATTTGAGTTCTGAGAGTTGGCACCAAGTTACTTGGTCGAGAATCATTAATATTTGAATGGAAGGTGGAAATCTTTATAGGTAGAAGTGTCGATTCGCTATGAGACATAAGATCAACCTGAGCTGCGAGGAGGATAAGGTTGGGGACCATTCAATTTTTGAAGCTCAGGAGAGGCAGGAGTCATTGATCTAAATTAGATCTGTATCATTGGTTCATTTTAGGAGATCAGAGATCGCGAGTTGAGAGAACGGGGTTAACCTTAGTTTTCAAACCCCGATACGTGAAATCTCGATTGAATCTAGACCATTGGATAGAAAGACTTGTGAACTGTCGATCTAGCATGTGTACGGTTATGATATTCAGTCATCGGGAAACCAAAAGTGAAGACTTTACCAAAGTCTCAAAAGGTGAATCACCGACTTAATCTGGGTTTTTGGTTAGTGGAGGACCTGGAACGTAGATATGGAGTCATCGGATCTTCGAGAGTTGGATATTTGGCAGTAAAAGAAGAGTTGTCCACTGATTTCCCGAATCACAAAGTCCTGACATATTTGGAGCTAGGACCTAGTTCCTAGGGGAAGGTCACATTGAGTGCATAGTGGAGAGGGCTAGCATTTGTTAGGCCCCAAGTCAAATTTGAGGGTTTCAGAGGTTGGAGTGTTGGGTTTGTGTCACACCACCATTCTCAAAATCGTGAAGTGTGAACTGTGTTGAGCTGGCACGTGGTTGTAGCATTGTGGTTGCGTGGGAGAAGAGCTCACGCATAGTGCTAGTTTGCATAGGTGGAGTTATGTGTAAGGACCTGTGGATATATATGTTGAATATTCCAGTGGGGAATTGAAGAGCCATTTCAGCTCAAGGGAAGTTGAAATATCCAAAGACTAGAAGGTCAAGCAAAACCTATTGATGTAGGGGTGCTACGTCAGGTGGTATCAAAGCCTAGATAAAATCTCTTGTTTTTTGTAAGAGAGGACATAAGATAGTTTTGATTTGAATTCTACGCAGACAGATTGAACACAATGTCACTAAGAAGACTTCAATAGATAGGTATGTTTGATCCAACTTTGGAGATGGAAATGAGAGAACTTCGTACCCGATTGGATGATATGGACACAACACAAAAATGGACAACTGATACCGAAGATGTTAGTGAATCCGAGAATGAGAATGAAGCAAGACCCGGTGAAGAGGAAGTTACAGTCGAAGATGTTGCATAAGAATGTCTATTCAGAGTTGCTGCAAGAATAGGGTCTAGAGAAAAGATGGACATTCCGATGTATGAAGGAAGCTTAGACGTTGAGGAGCTGCTAGATTGGTTTAGAGCTCTATAAAAATACTTCGATTATGAAGATATCAAAGAGTATAAGAAGGTAAAACATGTTGTCACTAGACTAAAAGGGCATGCAACACTATGGTGGGATGAATTGCAAGATGATAGGCATTTTAAAGGCAAGCAAAGAATCAAAAGTTGGGACAGGATGGTAGTGAAGATGAAAGTCAAATTCATACCTAGAGATTACCAAATAAATTTGTTTTGGAGAATGTAGAATTTGAGATAGAAAGGGATGACAATGAAGGAATACACTAAATTTTTTTACCGGATAAACATTAGAGAAGGTCATCATGAGAGTGGTGATGAAAATGTCACTAGATATATGAATGGTTTGAGATATGACATTCAATATGTGATGAGCATGATAACAATTATGAATGTAGAAGATGCTTATCAGATTGCTTTGAAGGCAGAAGATAAATTGGATCGAAAGCAAGGTCAAAGAGGCAGAGGTAGAATTCAGAGTAGAGGCAAAGCAATTTCCCAAGACAAGGTACATAAGCCCAAGGAGGAAGAAAAGAAACCTCATAATCACCCAGAAAGGGGAGGAAGTTCACAGGGAAGAGGAAGAGGCAAACGAGGTGAAATAAAGTGTTTTGTCTGTGGAAAAATCAGACACAAATATTTTGAATGTCACAATAGAAAACGAGATGGGGGAGGCGAAGCTCACATTTCATAAGAGAAAAAGTGAAATGTTGAGGCAAAAGATGGAGAAGAAGGATGATCCTTAATGATGAGGAAAATTCTCTTGAAACTAGAGAAGGAGGTGGAGAATCTAGTCCAGAGGAACAGTTTGTTCATAACTGCTTGCATGACCAAGGATAGGGTATGCAAGGTGATAGTGAACAATGGAAGCATAGATAATCTAGTATCCATGGAGATGGTGGAAAAGTTAGAATTAGAGATAGTTGCACACCGAAGCCCATACAAGGTTTCGTGGTTGAAAAAGGGACATCAGGTAATAGTCAATAAACAATGTTTAGTTGAATTTAAGATAGGAGGCTACAAAGATGATATCTTATGTGATGTTATTCCCATGGATGTTTGTCATCTTTTTTTGGGGAGGCTGTGACAATATGACATGGATGTTATCCATGACGTAAGAAAGAACACCTATACCTTGGAAAATAATGGTAGGACGCATATATTGTTGTCGATTGAAGATAAGAAGGAGAAAGAAGAAGCAAGTAATACTATACTTCTCATGAGTGGGAAGGAAATTATGGATGAAGCCAAGAAGGGAGAAGAAATGTAGTTTGTTGTGGTGATAAAACCTAGAGTCATCTTGACCAATGCCTCAATAGATGATCTTCCTGAGGAAATTCAGGAACTGCTAGAAAATTTTGTTGATATAGTAGTGGATGATTTAACTTATTCCTCATTTCCCATCAGAAGTATAAGCCATCACATTGACCTTATACCAGGAGCGAGTTTACCAAACAAAGCAGCGTATAGATTGACTCCACAGAAGAATGAAGAATTTAAGAAGCAAGTCCAGAATTTGATGGACAAAGGGTTGATTAGAGAAATCTTGAGCCCATGCATTGTACCAACAATGTTAATTCCAAAGAAAGATGGTGGATGGAGGATGTGTACAAACTCGAGGGCTATAAACAGAATCACCATCAAGTATAGATTTCCTTTACCGAGGATGGATGAATTGATGCACTACTACATATTGGCGGATTATTCCACGAAAATTTTCCATGCTTCCACTAGTTTCATCTTTTTTTTAAACAAGGCGGGATTTTTGTCGATATTGCCATGAAAGTTTGTCGCAATATCCACGAAAATATTTTTTAAATATAGTCAGGATTTTCGTCGCAATAGCGACGAACTTCCGTGGCAATATCGACAAAGATTTTTCCTATCTCATTGGTTGGTGTTAACGGCTAGCTAACTATTTGATCTATATATACATGACTTTAAGAGACTTTGTGACATAATTGGTATAGTTGCGACACTGTTCTTGGCTTTTGTTTGAGCTCCTTATTTTTTCCATCACCCACCGGTTGAACAAATCCAATTCTCAATCTACATAGCTCGGATTTTGAACATGCAAGGTTAGTATGCTATTTTTTATTGATGTACTCATTTAACTTGTAAATTTTTGTTCAAATGTCCAAATTTCATTTAGCTTGTTTTTTCCTTGATAATATATTATAATATGTGTAGTACCATATTTCATGTCTTTGGTTTTTGGATCTAGTTAGTATATTCTATGAAAAGGGTATGTGGATTCCATAATATTCTATGTTTATGGAATCCACATACCCTTTTCCCTTCAATTATATCTATAATCTCTCTCTCTTTTCATTGATAAAGATATGGAGTTGCTCTTGAAACTCAACCTTGATCGGTGAAATGATAGTAATTGATTGTCATTTTCTTCTCTCTTTTATTTTTAAGACCTAACAAAAAAACACCAACAAATCTTGATTGAAGCTTTGATACCAATTGTTACATCCCTAGTACCCAAAAGGGATCACAATTGCATAAATTGAAAATAATATAACAGGGACAATAATGGTTGGGATACTTGCACACCTAATGGTTGGCTAACACATACTAATTGAATTAAATGAAGGAAGAAATATCCATGAATAAAATATTTAAGTTGATTGTTATATTGATAAATTATAAGTTATGGTATATATAATATAGGTAGGAAACTCGTGTTTATAACAACAAGGGTAATAGCTGCAAGATATTGTAACATTTCCGTCTTTCGCATACATTATTTGCTATCCTCAACATTTCCCTCTTTCGCACATATATTAAGAGAAATATTAATAACATTTCCCTCTTCCGCATAAATTCTTTGCTATCCTTAACATATTGTAACAAATAATGGGTAGGTTGGCATTAGTGACAAGATAGTCTATTGATATATATTACATATAATTATTAATGTATGAGATATCATCCATTATTTAAGCATGCAAAACAAAACCCAAGACTAAATATTGTGGTTGACGTGATCGTGTTTGTACATTTTGCAAAACAAAGTACGAGAATTTCCATTATTTAAGCATGCAAAACAAAACCTGAGGCTAAATGTTGTGGTTGACGTGATCAGGTGTGCACATATGGACGCTGGAGAAAGTCCAGTCATCAATCATTAGGAGATGAAACAAAGTCTCAAAATCCAAAGTGTATTATTACATTTACTACACAGAGAATGCCGGTAACATCAATCATTATTTGTACTTTTAATTAATACGTGCCTATTTGTGGATTTAAAGAAAAAAAATAAATAATAATTTTAGTTTTGTGATTAATTGTCACCTCCAACCACGGGAAATTAGTCACTTCATAGTTTTTGATCTTTGAATATTTAAAAATAAAAAAATATTTTTATTTATATATAAAATTCTCATTAATACATATTTATTGAAAACCATTATAAAACATTGTTAAAAATTTTGTAAATTTACAAAAGTCAAAATGATTTTGACTTGCAATCGATTTTTATATTCCTTTATTTAGCAGGGACTAATAAAATACATAAACATGCCCTAAACTTATGTTAGTTATATATGTCGTTATTATATAAATAAAACATTTGTACACATATGACCTTATTATAAAGATGTTATCTATGTCGTCATGATGTTGATCCTCTACACATATGATCACCTTATTATAAATATGTTGACCTTATTATAAAGATGTAGGTCACTTTAAATAAACCTTTCATAATCGAAAGGAGTAGCTAAAATATAAAAAATTGACAACTTAATGTTTGGTATGGTGTACGTAAGACAATTACTTGTCAAGACAAGGATTTGTCACAATGAACAAAAATGACAGGAAGCTTTCTTGGTTAAGAGTGGCATTAGAGGCGAGGGGCGATGGAAAATGTTATTGACCTTGCTATCATTGCAGAGGATTGAAAAATAGAAGACTTTTAATAACCACAGCCCAAAGACATTATAGGTAGAAGGGGCACACCGAAGGGGGTTATTAATATCATCCCTTGGTAAGAGGATTCAATATTTAATCTATTCTCTGTAATAATTAGTATGTCATGAATTTTAGTAATATTTCTTATCGGGATTTTATATTTTCTATACACACTAAATTTTCTATGTTATTTTTAAATATATAGACGATGCCCCCAAAGTGTCGACCTCTAGAGAGTTATTTGCCAAGTACTATTAGAAATACTACTTTACATGGAGAAGAACTTCGAGATTAGAATATTGAAGTTGTCGATCAAGTTACTAATGATGATATGGATGGAGATAATGTTAGTGATTCAAATTAGGAAGATGATATACATAGATTGATCCAAGATACATTTTCTCCAATGGATGAGGACAACCAGGATGATAGTCATGATGTTGATCCTCTACTCGAGAAGTCATGCCAACCTCTTTATGAAGGCTCAACAAAAAATCTTTTATATTCTATATTGTTGTTGGTGAACCTGAAGCTTTTGAATGGTTTATCAATCACATGTCTCACACAGATACTAAGGTATTTAATTTGTTAATTATTTATGCCTGCATGTTCACAAATACTTAAAAGGTTTAATTTTTTCCCATATTGCTATTGTTTTCTAATTTGTAAATTAGTATATTGGATGATATATGGATGATTAATATTCTTTACATTGACTTATTGTTTAGAATTTTGTAGATTGTTAGGTGATGTTCTATTACCGACGTCAAATATTTTTCCACGCATATATTGAGAAATATCCATGATTATGAAATAAATTGGAATGGACTATCAGGCTATGGATAGTGAAACTACTTCTAGACCACCCTCTTAGGGGTGAATTTATGATGATTTCATGAATTCTCTTTCTTATTTCTTTTAATTCAAACTTGATATTCTAGTTTTCCCATCAAATATTAGATCATCCAACCTTACATGACCACATGAGATATTTAAGATGTCTATACCATGGTATATTAGCTCCAATGCTTTACACCTCATGGGTATACTATGTCCAAGGAGGGTTATAGTGATCGATATTTTATCATATAATAGGGATTCATTGTGTTCAAAGTCATAATTATTAGGAGGTTATTTCATCAAGGATAAAATGGATCAATGATAAAATTCTATTAGGGGGTTAGTGTGTTCAAAGTAATAATGTATTAAGGGTTCAGTGTATGAGAGGGTTGGTTTGTTTGAGATAATAATGTCTTAAGGGTTTAATGCATTTATAGGGGACTAGTGTGTTTGGGATTATAGTTTCATAGGGGGTATACTATATGCCATAGATATTGGGGGGTATACTATATGTCCAAGGAGGGTTATAGTGATCAATATTTTATACGATGACATGATACTTTAATGCCAAAGATATTGTTGACCATAAATGACATATTAATTAACCTCATACTTTTCTAAATGCATCATAATAATAATTTGAAATAAATAAAAAGAGTGAATTAAGAGATCAAGGGTTATAGGGGTTAAGAGTCATAGTGTATTAGAAGGGTCAATCTATTATGATGTTACTATGTTTAGAACCATAATGTATTTATCTTTTAGTGTGTTTGAGGTCACACTATGTTCACTGGGGGTGATTGTTTCAGGAATCATAGGGATCAGAGGGTATACCTTCTTGTTCAAGTTGATATTGATTGGGGGTTATAGAGTAGTTCCTAGAATCTCTTATTCCCCTCATCACCAAGGATGTATCCATGACTATGCCTAGAAATGAGGATGAAGCCATCCAAAAGGAACAATTGTACAATATTATTTATTCCCAATTGGGGTATATCTATATTATCCTTCCTAATGCCCCTCACTCTCAGTTAGATGAAAAGGATGTATCCATGACTATAACTGTGGGCTATGAGCTAGGGATTATATATTATATATATAGTATATTATATATATTATATATAAATAATAGAAAAACAAAAAATAAAAATAAAAATGAAAATAAAACAACATAACAAAAAAAACCAAATACAAATTGCATGCTAGAGTACTTGCGCACCATCACCACTGCACAGTCATGGCCACTACACAATCGCACACTACACAGTCAACCACTATACCACTAGACAGTCGTCCACTATACCACTCACCACTATTGGAGAGGATTGGGTTATGCACATAGACAAAGTGGAAGGGAGAGAAAGCCGAGATAAGGAGGAGAAGGAGGGAGAGGCACACGGGAGGAGACTAGGGCACAAGTTTTTGTAGGCAGAGTGGAAGGGAGAGGAGGACAAGAGAGAGAGGAGAAGGAGGGAGAGGTGCACAGGAGGAGGGAACACTAGAGGAGGCTAAGGAACACATATTTTTAGAGGAGGGCACATGGATTTGTAGAGGAGGGAACACGGTTTTGCACCAGAGGAGGGAACATGTTCGGAGGAAATGGTTTGACTTCTTTCTCCTATCTCTTGAGTGTGCATGCTAATTGTTTGATGAAATGTTTGATAGAAATGACTGATAGAATGATTGATGAGATGATTGATACAATGCTTGATGAATTAGAGATATTAAGGACATAGAAGAGATCTAGTTGCAACTAGGAATTGTACAACAAGTGGTAGATAGAACTAGTGGTATATCAAACAAGTGGTAGATTGAACTAGTGCTAATGATGATGGATATTTTCCTTCAAGTGAGGGATTTGAATGGTACCAATAAATATGTCAATAACGAAAGGGATATTTCCTTAAGTGAGGACTTTAACGATATTAATAATGGTGATGAATGTATTCCTTCAAGTGAAGAGTTTGATGGTGGTTCCAATGACATGGATGAGGATATAAATCATTCACCTACTATATTCATGGCAATGCCCAATATACATATTAGTAGGATGATATTCATCTTAGTAAGGAGACTAACATTAATAACGATGATATAGATGAGGATTATGATGTTCCTAGGAATGAAGATCTTCAAAGAAAAGTGTTTCAAATAAATGGAAATGAGGAGGTTGAACATGAACAACCTCCTTCCCATTGTGAATGATGAGGTTGAACATGAACAACCACCATTCTACAAGGGGAATTCATTGTTCATATTGGTGTGGTTTTTCAAAGGAAAAGCATCACAAATAGGTTTCTAAGAACTTGTTGACCACTTTGGTTTGACCATCTATTTGGGGGTGATATGCAATGTTCATTTTTATTTGGCTACGATGTAGTTTAAACAAATCTTGCCAAAATTTGCTTGTGAAGGTATGGTCCCCATCTGAGACAATGAAAGTAGATATGTCATGTAACTTAAAAATATGATACAAGAGGGCTTGGGAAACTAAGGAGGGGGTAAATGGATGTGGTAAGGCACAAAAATGACCATATTTTGAGAGAAAGTTTACTAACACCATGATCATATATTTTTTTCCCGCCCTCAGGAGTTCCACTATAAAATCCATAGAGATATCATTCCATATATGTATTGGGATCACTAGTGATTTCAAAGACCTTGAAATATTTACTATCTCACTCTTGTTTCATTGGAAAGTGTCATAGGTTTCCACAAAATCCTGGATGTTGATTTTCATTCCCTCCCAAAAGAACGAGCACTTATTTCATTCATATGTTTTATTAAATCCAAAGTGACCTTCTATAGGAAATTAATGAAATTAATCTAAGATCCTTTATTTTAAGGAAGAATTATTTACTTAAACAATTTGAACTTTATATCACAATGTATCTAGATTCCATGTATACCTTTTAGGAGGGTTGGGATCTTCATAAATCATGTGGATGAGTTGAACGATAGTGTTATTTTCCAAATATTCTAAATGGGATTACTTGAGCCAACTTGGAATGGGTAAAGATAAGGCAAAGAGGGATATGTCCTCCTCAAATTGATCGGATAGGGAATCGACTACCACATTTTATTTACCCTTCTTATAGATAATCTCAAAATCATACCCTAGCATATTGGTGACCCACTTATGTTACTCTGGTGAGGATAACCTTTGTTTGAGAAAGTACTTAAAACTATGATGTTAATTCTTCATCTGGAAAAGTCACCCTCTAAGATAAGGGCATCAAGTCTCTACTACATGTAGGATGGCCATCGTTTCTTTCTCATATGTGGATTTATCCAAATTGCGGTCACACAACTACGTATTGGTAAATTCCAATTGGTTCCCTTCTTACATCAATTCCACTCCAATACCTATGCTTGAGGCTTCACATTCCAATACAAAAGACTTAGTAGAATATGGAATTTCTAAAACTGGAGTAGTGCACATGGAATCCTTTAAAGCCGAGAAGGAATGTTCAATGACTACACTATAGAAAAAGGCATTATTTTTTAGAAGTGAAGTTAAGGGAGAATTTTTTTTTCCAAATTTTTTCAAAAACTTCCTTTAATAGCCTTGAAGTCATAAGAATCCATGTAAGCTCTTCAACGTCTTGGGATAGGTCCAATATTGCATAGCTATGAATTTCATAGGATCGACTCATACTCCCTCCTAAATTACGATGTGACCCATGTATTCAACATATGAATCCCCAAAAGCACATCTGGAGTGTTTCATGAAAAAATCGTGGCCCTGTAGGAGTTGCAAGTCTCTATAAACATCATCGATGTGACATTCCTATGTTTTATTGTAAACCAAGATATCATCAAAGAATACTAGATAACAAGATTGTGTATGAAGGTTCAAAAGATATTTTTCATAAGGCTTTGTAATGTGGATTGAACCTTGAAAAGACCAAAAGGCATCACCACAAACTCATAATGACATTCATGTGTACAGAAGGAGATATTAGGGATGTCTACCTCTTTCATGTTGGTTTGGTGGTATATGGAATGAAGGTCAAATTTAGTGAAAAGCTTGGTTCCATGAAGTTTATCCAAGTGGTCTTAAATAACTAGGATAGGAAATCTTTCCTTGATGATCAACTTATTTTGATCCTAGAACTGAGGACAAATGAACCAATTTCCTTCCTTCTTTAATACGTTGTACACTAAGGATGAGTAAGGGATATTACTATGACATACTACTCCTACCTCCAACAATTCTACAATTACCTTTTTAATTTCAATATTCTATTAAAAAGGGTTCCAATAAGGACACACATTGGGTGCTTCATTACCTAGAATTAGGAGAGTTCCTTCATAGAGGCCTTGAGAGCCAACTATGATGCATAAAACCTATGAATGGTGCCCATATCCCACCCACAGGCCAAAGATCTCTTAGAGATGGTCTGTGTGGTTCTTCAAGGATTTGTTCATAACCATTGAGATCAAGAATATTTGTACAGGGCCTAGTTCACTTGTTTTCCTACCTCATCCATGGTATATCTCTTGATACAAAATATTATTTTTCATAATATATTAATGGTGCACACATTCCCAATAGAAATACTTAGTCTTTTCCATTAGGCAAGAGAAATATTTTCTTAGAGAATAATCCCACGATCCTTTCTTATTATGAAAAATTTACTATTGGCATGAAATATCCCACATGGAGGTGAAATATCCCATAGAAGTGTCTTGTGTGGCTCTACAAAGAATACATCACAAAGATCAAAGAGAAGATTGAAATTGGGCCTAAGTATCTTATGTTCTTTCCCTAACCATGGGTAAGATCCAAAGTGCCATATGTGATGTCCAAAACTTGTGAATAGTGATTGTATCCCACCTAAAGTCCATAGATCCCTTAACGAGGATCTGTGTGGTGGTTTGAGGCCTTGTTCATGTCCATTAAGGATGAGAAGATTGTTTTAGGGCCTAAAGCCATAATTTCCATCCCCTGGCCATGGTAGAGGTCCTAATAGCCATTATTATTATTTAAATCATACCAATGTTGCCCATATTCCTAATTGGAGGCCTTGATGTTGGTCATTAAGTACATAAGTTTCATTTAAGTCCTAATTCCCTTTTCTCCTTCCCTTGATGATGGCACACGCCTGAACTCCCATATGTGATGTGAAAAAATACTAATGGTGTCCAAATCCCACCTTGAGGCCAAATATCCATTAAACATTATCTACATCATCATTCAATGGTTAGTTCATAGACCCTGAAGTGAAGAAGCTTCATTTTGGACCTAAGGTACCTGTTTCCTCTCCTATCCATGGTACACACCTTGAGACCTATTCTTATTATGAAAACATGCCAATGGTTCCAAAGATACCCTACATAGATCTTGTGTGGTTGTTTAAGGACTGCATCAGAATTATCAGCCCTGATAAGATTCAAATAGGGCCTAAGTATCTTATGTTCTTTGTTATACATTATGCTCAAAACTTGTGAATGGTGACCATATCCCACCCAAATTCCATATATCCCTTAGAGAGGATATGTATGTTGGTTTGAGGCCTTGTTCATGGCCATTAAGATTAAGAATATTTATTTAGGGCCTACGACCCTTTATTTCCTCCCTTGGCCATTGTATAGGCCTTGAAGCCCATTCTTTTTATTCAAAAAATACTAATGGTGCACATATTCACAAATAGAGGCATTTTTCATATTGCAACTATATTTCAACTGTATTCTCAAACATTGGTGAGTGGTCAAATGAAACTACATTGCATCTTATGCAACTATATGGAACTATATGCAACTATATTGCAACTTATGGAACTATATGAAACTATATTGCAACTTATGCAACTATATGCAACTTATGCAACTATATTGCAACAATTTTGTATGCAACTATATGCAACTATGAAACATGCAAGTTATGCAACTTAAGCAACTTTATGGAACTTATGCAACTTTACACAACTTTATGCAACATGCAAATTTATGCAACATGCAACTTTATGCAACAATGAAACAATGGAACTTATGCAACTTTACGCAGCTTTACGCAACTTTATGCAACTTTACACAACTTTACACAACATGCAACTTTATGAAAAAATGCAACTTACACAACTTTATTCAACTTTACGCAACTTTATGCAACATGCAAATTTATGCAGCAATGCAACTTATGCAACTTTACACAACTTTATGAAACTTTATGCAACTTTACGCAACATGCAACTTTATGCAACAATGTAACTTATGCAACTTTATGCAACATTACGCAACTTTATGCAACTCTACGCAACTTTATGCAACAATGCAACTTATGAAACTTTATGCAACTTTATGAAATAATGAAACTTATGCAACTATGCAACTATATGTAACTTATTCAACTGTGCAACTATATGCGACTTATTCAACTATATGAAACTATATGAAACTTATGAATGTGTGACCTATATCCTCCTAATGCAACTTATGAATGCAACTATTTCCTCCTAATGGCTCTAAGTTCCTTCTTAGAGGCCTTGAGAGCCAACTATGATGCATAAAACCTGTGAATGGTGCCCATATGGTGTCCTAATAGCCATTATTATTATTTAAAGCATACCAATGTTGCCCATATTCCTAATTCGAAGCCTTGATCTTGGTCATTAAGCACATAAGGTTCATTTAAATTCTAATTCCATTTTCTCCTTCCCTTGATGATGGTACAAGCCTAAACTCCCATATGTGATGTGAAAAATTACTAATGGTGTCCAAATCCCACCTCGAGGCCAAATATCCATTAAACATTATCTACATCATCATTCAATGGTTAGTTCATAGGCCTTGAAGTGAAGAAGCTTCATTTTGGACCTAAGGTACATGTTTCGTCTCCTAGCCATGGTACACACCTTGATACCCACTCTTATTATGAAAACATACCAATGATTCCAAAGATACCCTGCATAGATCTTGTGTGGTTGTTTAAGGATTTCATAACAAATATCAGCCCTGATAAGATTCAAATAGGGCATAAGCACCTTATGTTCTTTGCTATACATTATGCCCAAAACTTGTGAATGGTGACCATATCCCACCCAAATTCCATATATCCCTTAGAGAGGATATGTATGGTGGTTTGAGGCCTTGTTCATGGCCATTAAGATCAATAATATTTATTTAGGGCCTAAGGCCCTTTATTTCCTCCCTTGGACATGGTATAGGTCTTGAAACCTATTCTTTTTATTCAAAACATACTAATGGTGCACATATTCCCAAATAGAGGCATTTTTCATGGCCATTAAGAATAAAAAAGCTTCGTTTAGGGAAGAAGGCCCTGATTTTCTTAACTTGGTGATGATATAAACCTTGAATTACATATATGGTGCAAAAAAAATCCTAATGGCACCCATATCCCACTAGAAGGTCAAATATCTATTAAATAATATTTACATGGTTATTTGAGGCCTAGTTCATGGCCCTTGAATTTGAGAACTTTCATTGTGAGATTAATGTTATTGTTTTCTTCCCCTAGACATGGTATAAGACTTGAGAACTGTTCTTATTATGAAAAAACTATTAATGGAACCAAAGATCCCATACAGAGGCTAAATACATTTACATGTCTTGTGTTGTTTTTTGACAACTTCATCATGAAGCTTAATCCTAAGAAGATTTAATTAGAACCTAAAAACCTTATGTTCTTTCCCTGACCATGGACAATACCTAAGTTCCATACATGGTGTGAAAAAATTGTGAATGACACCTATATCCCACCCAAGCACCATAGTCTATTAAATAGGATAGATTTGGTGGTTTGAGGCCTTGTTAATGGCCAATGAACCAAAGAAAATACGCTTAATACCTAAGGCCATTTTGTTCCTCTCTAGTCATGGTACACACCTTGAGACCTATTCTTATTATGAAAATGTACCAATGGTTCCAAATGAAACTATATTGCATTTTACGCAACTAGATGAAACTATATTGCAACTTATGCAATTATATGCAACTATATGAAACTTATGCAACTTATGCAACTATATGCAACTATATTGTAACAATTTCGTATGCAACTATGTGCAAATATGCAACTAAATGCAACTATGCAACTATGCAACATGCAACATAAAAACTTAAGCAACTTTATGGAACTTATGCAACTTTATGCAACTTATGAAACTTTACGCAACTAGGTGTGGCAATTTCAACTTTAAGTGACTATATGACGGATAGGTGTGGCAATTTCAACTTTATGCAACTAAATGCAACTATATGCAACTGTGTTGGTACCAAAAACATATATTGGCATGATAACTT
>JASDQU010207944.1:50672-64276 GCA_032191745.1 Picea mariana | reverse complement strand
GTATGATATCTAATCTATATACTATGATAGACTTTTGATGGTTTATGTGTGTGTAAAGGTGTCTTGATGTGATATATGCCAATCTAGTACAATGTTAGCCAGGTTATCAGTGATTTGATTAAATTATCTTGGAATATGTGTAAATGTAATGAAATCAAAATGTTGAGATAAAAGTCTAACTTGCAGGCATTTGTGAAAGAGGTAAGGATCGCGGAAACAGTACACATTGTTGAGTTGGATGACGACCAGTTGAGAGTCAAGTAAGACACTAAGGTGACGAATATGATGATGGCTGGCATTAGTGAGGAGACCAATTTCGGCAGTGTACTCAGCTTGGTTGTACTCAGCTGAACCCAAACATATTCTGCTTGAGTGGAGCAGTTCATGTGAGTTGGAATAGAGGTCCCAAGCAGACGAAGAGAGATTCTGTGTCCAATGGCTAGCACCGTTGGTGTAACCGATGTGGTAGGCCGATGGAGGAGGCATCTGTCAATAACACAAATGATAGTTTAGGCATGAGGTATGGAAAAAATATTAAAAACACTATAAAAGAAAATAACCTAATGTAGAATGTCTACACTCAGGCGTAAAATTTATTTAAGTACAACCCGTTGATGGGTTCTTTGAGAGAGAGGCCCTCGGGGGAGGCCAGGATATATGCACCTTTGGTGAGGCAATGTTGGATAATGTAAGGGCCATGCCATAGTGACTCAAATTTTCCATGACCGAGGGTATCCTGAGCGATATCATAAGCAAGGACGAGGTTGCCTTCGTGAAATGAGTAGAGGTTGACATGGCGATCAAAGGTGTCTTTTGACCATTTTTTGGCTGTCTCATTGTTCTATAATGAAGATCAACAATATTCATTCAGGGACTCTAACTTCAACAAGTGTTGCTCCATTGGAGTAGTGTTGGATAATAGCTCAATTGCAGTGTGTAAGGTGGGGATTTCGCACTCGATAGGAAGAGTGGCCTCGACCCTGTGGACTAGATGAAATGGTGTGAAATCGGTGGCCATTTTCACGACCATACGGTAAGCCCATAGTGCAGAAAATAACATGTGATGCCAATTGGTCTTATGTTTATTAACCTTGCACTATAACATGGTCTTGATGACCATGTTAACTACTTTGACCTGTCCGTCGGGCTGAGGGTAATATGGTGAGGCAAATGCATCAGAGAATCCTAACCAGGATGAGAGTTCGATGAAAATCTCATTTTTGAAATGTCTCCCATGATCAGAGACTAATTGGAGTGGTACTCCAAAGTGGGATATGATGTGGTTAAATAAAAAACGCACGCAGTGTCAATGGTGTTGTTGAAGGTAGGCATGGATTCAACCCACTTTGTAAAGTAATCGACTACGACAACGATGTATTTGTGTCTATTGTTGGATGGAGGGTTGCAAGTCATGAATTCGATGCCCCATTTACAAAAGGGGCTTGCAGTAATAACTGGGTGTAGAAGAGACGAAGGTGCTCATGCTTTGTTGGCATAAATATGACATTTCTCGCATCACTTCATGGCATGAATGCAATTGTGAAACAATGTAGGGAAAAAGTAACCTGCACGGATGATTTTCTGAGCAGTGGACATCCCCGAAAGATGGCCCTCCCACACGTTGCTATAGCAGTCATTCAAGACTCTATCGGCCTTGTCAATAGTCAAGCATCGACGGAGTATGGTGTTGACCCCTCGTCGATATAATATATCTTCGATGAGGAGATAGCAGGGGGCCTGATGGTGGATACGGCGATGATCATTTCGTGAGAGGTAGTTACTGAACTTTTGGGTTCGAAGGTAGACAAGGAGGTCATTGTACCAAGGATCATCTGAAGTGATGTAAAAGAGATGTTCATCGAGGAAGTCAGTATTGACAGGGGCACTGGTAGTATCGGAGGAGAAGGCTGTGACGAGTTGCAAGGGCGAGAGATTTCTTTCTCTTGGGTGTTGAAAATTTGAGATCATACTCCTGAAGGATAATGATCCATCGGGAAAATTTACCATTAATTTGGCGACGACTGAGCAAGTATTGCATGGGGTTGGAATTTTCTATGACTTTGATTGTGCGAAGCATAATGTAATGGCGCGGTTTCTAGACTGCGAGTACAACTGCAAGGGCTAGTTTCTCTTCATGATTATACTTCAAAGGTGGCCCTGAGAGGTTTTTACTAATGTAGTAAATGACATGCTCGCGATCATCATCTCCTATTTGAACAAGAACTCCTGCTACTAAGACGGCTAACGCTGATATGTAGAGGATATAGTCGCGATTATAGTCAGGTGAACTAATTAAAGGGGTATTAGAGAGTGCCATTTTAAGATCGTTGAAATCTTGTTGGGCATGTTCATCCCAGTGGAATGGGATGTCATGGCATAGTTAGCGAAGGAAATCATGTGCTCGAGTAGCATAGTCTGGGACAAGTCGCCTTAAAAAGTTAGCATTTCCTTGTAGGATCTGGAGTTGGCGTAAATGCCGGGGGGGTGGAATTTTTGTGATGGCCTGGACTTTGAGGGGATCCACAGTAATACCACTTTGGGAAACAATGAAACCTAGGACGCACCCAAAAATGACAGAGAACACACACTTAAGGGGGTTCAAGCGGATGTTGTACTGACGACACCTTTTGAAGATGATTCGTAAATCATCAAGATGTTGAGTGCATTTTTTGGATCGAGTTGTGAGGTCATCCAAGTATGCGAGGATGATATGAGCCAGATCATGAAAAATGTATGTCATAGCCCCTTGCAATGCTGCACCAGCATTTTTTAGGCCAAAAGGCATGACACGATATGCAAAAGTACCCCAAAGGGTGGTGAATGTGGTTTTGTATTGAACGGCTAGGTGGATTTGGATTTGGTTATAGCCAGAGAAACCGTCCATGAAGGATAAAGAAGTGTGGGTTGTGCAGTGGTCGATAATTTGATCGATGAAAGGCATTGGAAAGTTGTCTGTGGCAAAGGTGTGATTGAGATCGTGAAAGTCTGTGCATACACAAATAGTACCCTATTTTTTGTTAAAGGGTACGAGGTTGGAAACCCATGAGGTATAGGCAATGGGGTAGATGAACCCAGCAACGCGTAATTTGTCAATCTCGACTTTGATAGCCGCTGCTTTGGATGGGTGTAGTGGTCGTTGTTTTTTGGCGAACCGGTGTGATATCAGGCCAGGTGTTTATGCGATGTTTGACAATAGAGGGATCAAAGATAGGCATCGCAATGTATGACCAGGAAAAAATATACTGGTATTCTTGGAAGAGGGATTTGTAGGAGGTGATTCCTTGAGGAGTGCATGCGGCACCAATGGTGATTTCCTCGACGACTCCATTTTTTATGGAAATATCGATTTTGATGGTGGGGGAAATGTTCGCCATATTGCCTTCTTCAAAAATGTATGGGGCAGGGATGGGGTTGTTGAACCAGTCGATATTCCCTAATGGGATAAAATCCTTGGTTTCGACTGCGTATATGGGGTGTTGGTTAGGAGGTGTGAAGGATTCCTGTGAAAGGAAGAGAGCTCTATGGTGTAGTGCATCCCATGGGTAGTCGGGCGTGGTTAATTCCTCGAGCATGTCCTCATCACAGTGGAAGTGTCGAGAATACAAGGGATCTAAAAGAGTGATATTGGTGGCTATCACTATGTGGTTATCTTCTAGTGGTAAAGAAGCAGGAAGGCTGACGCAATGAGATTGCGATGGTTCGCTTGTCATAAACCAAATATTGAGATACTGGGGGTTATAAATGGTAGTTGGGTGTAAAATTTCCATGGGGAAATGAATGGAAGAATTGGGGGGATTTGGGGGTAAATCCTCATATAAGTCATCCAAGAACGATGGAGGAATAGGGAGTGCTTCTGGTTCAGAAGAAATAATATCAAGAATCTCTAGTGATGGGGTAAGGTTAATCATTGATTCTATAGGGGCTGCAGGAGTTTGAATCAGTGTCACTTGGCGTTGCCTATATTCAATGATCATAGGACATTAATATGTGAAATGTTATAGGGATTCACAGAGAGAGCAAGGGAATATAGTACGTTCGTTGATGGAGGTTGTGACATAATGGATATCGGTGATAGGGGTTGGGGTGAGTGTTTTTTGAAATCTCTGGCGTACAACTGTTAATGTCTGTCGGAATTGAGGTAACGCTAGACAGTGGTGTGTGTAATGGCCATATTCTAAATAGATGGCGCATGAAAATTTGGTTCGCAGTCCTTTGTTACTTGTGTTCTGTGAGATAGCGGCAATACTAGAGGAAGCGATGAGCAGTGGTGGTGCTCGAGGGAGTTGGATGAGATTACATAACTTGGGGAGAGATGGGCATTTTTTGGTGGGGTGTCTATCCTTTTCACATAGCGTGCAAGGAGGTTGGATGCATGGGGGAAGTGGAGTTGTGGGCTCCGTCTTCTTTCACCTGCCCCCAGCTGTGGTAGGGAGGTTAGTGAGTCGGGGTGTAGGGGGTATGGTGGGAGTGAGTATGGGAATCTACATCGAGATTCCTTCTATTTGGGGAGGGAGGGATGGTTGAGGAACCATCTCTGGTGGATGTAAATGCCAAACTGGGATTGCGAGCACCATATTAGGGAGGGTAAGAATTGTGGCTACTAAGAAAGATTTTATGCCTGGTGGAGGGTAAAAGAAGGGGATTTGAGTAATGGCTTGGTGAGCTGTCTCCCAAACTAAGATATGTCCTTGGGGTGAGGTGAAATCGTGAACTAGTGGATTCGACTAGTTCACGAGAGGCTCATGAGGGAGGGGCTCTGCAACTAGTGAGACATCAAATATGAGAGAAGCCTCACTGGGAGGAAGGGTATCCTCAATGTCAGTTCTTTTGGACGAGATGACACATACCTGATTGGAAGGATTAATGAGCGGTAGTGCACCATGGTAAGTTCCTAACAAGGATGGGTCTTTGAAAATTCCAAGCCCATTTCAATGAGTGGGTACGCCTCATGATTAGTATGGATGAAAGGGAGAATGTTATCGATGTTGGCAGAAGGGTTAGGCTCATAATATGAAACTTGATCAATGGTAATGATTTTCTCATTATGGGAGAACATCATGGTTCAAAAGATGGTAGAGGCAATGGAATTCATAGCATACATGTAGCTACGACCAAACAAGATTTTGTAATCGAATGGAGTGTCGATAACAACGTCGATGAAAATGGTCTTGCCCCCAAGTTCGACAGGGACATTTTGGAAGAGCCCTTCGGGAGAAGATGGTCCTCTGTCATAGCTCTTAAGGTAATGGAAGATGGTATGAGTTCGGGGGAACCAAGTTTCTTCCATACTGACTTGGAAATGATGCACGTGAACGCACCTTCATCAATGATGCACCGATGAACTATAATGTTCTGAATTTTAACTAAGATTTGAAAAGTGATGAGAGCGGGGAGACAAGGCTCTCCGCTATTGAGATAAAATGTGATGAGTTGAGTATCTGCAAGGTCGAATTCCCCCAAGGTGGAAAGTAATTATTTCCATTGAGAGGGACAAGTTTGAAGTACTTATAAGACTAACATTGCAGCTGGGGACTGTTCTAAGTCATCGACCAAACTATAATTATGAGCCTCCCTAGCCTGCGGGTTGTGGACATTTATGCACAATGGGATGTGAGGAATGCAAAGAGGTGTTTCTATGTTAGGGAATGGAATCATCAATGGGGGTCTTGTTGGTGCTGGGATTGTTTCTGGGGGAAAGGGAGGTGACTTAGCAGGTGCACGTTATTGACGACTACGTGTCTATAGAAATTCCTCACTAGTGAGGAGGATAGTAAGATCTGCAGGATTGCTCGGGTTGAGATATTGTCCCAACTGTGGTGGGCTGGGATGCATGTCCTGTTGGGTGTTCATCACTCCTTGGTGTGGAATGGGGTTCTGCACAATGGCTGGGGTTGGTTGTTGTACGTATTGTTGTGGGTCTTATTGAGGGGCAGGCAGTGCTAAAGGATGTGGTCCATTTATTGAGTCTTTCATCCATTTAAAATCAACGATTTGGGGGCAATGATGAGTATAATGACCGAAATCGCCGCAAAGGGCACACGGGAAGTTGGTTTGAAGGTTATTGTTATTCTTCCCCTGATGCCTATTGTTGTTTCCCCCATGGGGGTTCTGCGTCCCTTGGTTCTGGTTTCCCCCAGTAGGTTGGTTCTGTTGGGGGTGATTTCCGCCTTGGCCTGGGTTGTTATTGTTCAGGTTTTTTCCTTTCTTTTTGGCATTATTCGACTGATGGGTTGGATTTTTCGTATTCAGCTGTTCAAAATTTTGATACTGCTGAATGGGAGAGGGTTGAACAAAATTTACCCCAGTGTGAGGGTGTCGTTGTGGTGGAGTTATGGGCTATGGAGGGCCAGGAAATGGAAAGTATGGATTATTTTGTGGTAATGATCTATAAGGTACATAGGAAGGCATGGCGCTTTCGCTAGTACTTAGAGTATAAGTTGAAGTAGAGGGAGTACCAGAACTTGTTTGGATGGGTGGGAATATTGTGGGTGTCGGCGGTGGCCCACTAATGGGTGGAGGAAGGGCAACAGGGTATGGTTGTTGATAAGGGGGTGGAGGATAATAAGGGATTCTTACATATGCCGACGGATATTGAGGTGTTCCATACATTGGTGGTTGTTGGGGTGTTAGATTGTTGTGCATGGTGTTACCAATCAATTCATCTGTTGAGTGAGACATCCTGTGTTTATTTTGGCCAAAAGGCATGGGTTTTGAGAGATCAGGAAGTACTGTGTACAAGTACCCTGATTGTGAATAGATGAGGTTGTATTGTTGAGCCTTACGGATGGCTTCTTCTTCTGATTGAGGGAAGGTGGAAGCTACATCTTTACTGAGGAAAGAGACAAGTGATCTAAGAAACCAATCAAGACATTATTGTTTGGTGGTTTCTACTTTGCAAAAACTACGTCGTCGATGCCACTCATGAATGTGATCAACGGTATGTGTGGCTGAGGTTTGTTTAAAATTAGAGAGTAGTTCAAGACCAATTTCATGACGGATTGGTAATTGGAAGAAGGTCAAAAATTATTTGGCCAAGGACTCGAAACTCGCATGGGACCTCGATTTTTCATCTACGTACCATTTGGCTAATGGGCCAGTGAGTGTGCGTTGAAATAATCGTAGTTGGATGGAATCATCCATAATGTTGTTGGA
Organism: Picea mariana; assembly: GCA_032191745.1. Taxonomy (NCBI): domain Eukaryota; kingdom Viridiplantae; phylum Streptophyta; class Pinopsida; order Pinales; family Pinaceae; genus Picea; species Picea mariana. Next base: position 57,124 of record JASDQU010207944.1, on the reverse strand, counting down.
AGAGCACCATAAGTGGAAAGTCATGACATGGTTGGTAGGGTCATCTCCTGCCTTTCCTTCAAACTTGGGCATATCTGAAGGTAGTTTGGTAGGCATTGCAGGCCATGTGGGATAATGCAATATAGGATCATTTGTGAGTTTCCTTAGATCCGGTATGTTGAGAGAGGCCAAGTATGGCATCTGGAGTGGTGGTGGAGGATTAGTTCCAACCATGGTGTGAGTGGTTTCTGAACCTAACCCTTGGGAGGGACTAGGTGGGTTTGTACTTCCCCCTTGAGAGGAAGTTGGCCCCCCCACTTCTGTGTAAAGGAGAGCAAGTGGATGGTGGACCTTGGGAACTGGACCCAAGAAAGGTGGAACCAAGCAAAGCTTATCTTAAAACAGTGGCACTCACTGGAGTGTGAGAAGGTGGAGCCAATGAGTTGGCAAGACTAGGAACTCCCCCTAGAATAGGAGGGAGGTTTAGCAAGTGTCTGGAATGACGGGGGTTCTATGGGTCCCCTATGATGTCTGACTAGATGACTGGATGTGAGAATGGTGGTGAGAGTAATAAATAAAAAAGAGCCTTTGTTGCAATTCTTGAACTTTACACGATATATATCTAAATCAAATGTAATCAGAAGTGCATCATATATAAAGTGTTTTGATAAAGAAGCATATATGTGGATAGGTTTATTTTGTCCGCATGGGGGAAAAAAGAAAACAAATGCTCGTGTCCTAAAAGACATAACATCTTTCCTCTCAAAATAGCACATGACCTTCCAATAGCACTCGACAGTGGGGTTTGAAGCAACCAGAAGAGAAACTAGTGAAGGATGAAGCAATCAGTTATAATGAGGAGTAGAGGGGCCATATCCCGAAAGAACTGGCAATATTTCCAAATAGCCACACAAAATCCGATCAAGGTGCAATTGCAGCCCACAATTTCCACCTGGGTAGATGTCCTAAAATTTGGTCACTAGGTACCTCGGTCAAAGTGCGGAATTTATATTTTCAGCCTAAGAAATGGGTCATGGGTTGGATCACGTCCAAGAGGTGGGTGCCTCAAGGGGGGACACACAGAACAACTGGACCTCGGACTTCAACCCTTCATGCGTATCTCCCTGCCTTATGGTGTTAGGAACACTTGACTTGGAGGATTTAAAGTTCCCTATTTGACAACTTCTATTGTTTTGAAAATGTGAGAACCAGATAATAGGGAGTTATTTGGATGCCTATCCCCGAAATCCTACCTAGACTAAAAGATTTCTTTTGGCACCTCCTGTGGAGGAAAACTTAGTGAGTTTTTTGAAAAATTTTAGATGTGGTTGTTTGAGAGATTGGGGGTGTGATCCAATCTCATTGAAATTAAGTGGGAGTGGATAGCTTCATCAAGAAAAGGGTGGGGTGTTTCGGAATCCCTTTGGAGGAATCTTACTTCAACCTCCATGTTTCGAGATGAAAACTATGTGAGTGAGAGGTGACTTTTGTGTGTGAATGAGTGAAAGTGTGCCATTCTTAATAAATTAGGTGTTGCCTTCCCACATGTGGACTTCGCTTGGTCCTTACAAGTATTTGATTACCTATTTAACTAAATGTCATTGGTACAACCTTGTGGAATTCAAAAGTCCCTAGGAAGCTAGCATGTGGACATGTGGGTCCTTTACTATTTCTTTAACTCCCTAATGTGATTTGATCTAAGAAAGCTTTGAAACTGTCCTAGATTCTTATCATGTGGGCATGCATGGACCCTTTACAAAAACTTTAAACTTCCCTAGTGATTTAATCTAAGAAAGTAAATTTCAACACTATCCTATCTTTGTAGCATGTGCGCATGTATGGGCCCATTACAATCTTGAGATGTGTTTGAAAAATAAACTAAGGGGATTCCTAAGGGGGCTGTTGTCCTCTCCTAAAGGTTTAGTATTTTTAAGGGAGATGAAATTGTCCTACAACCTTTTTCTGATTCTCAAGATCGCTTTGAAGCGCGAGAGAAGAGCATACTCAGTGATTGATATCCAATTTCTGGTCCCAATCTAAGTTTTGTGTGATTACAAATGATTCCAACTTATACTCTTAGTCAAAGCAAGCCATCCATGTGGAAAAATGAAAAAAAAAGAGGAAATAATGATTTTAAACGCCCTAAGTGCATATGTGTTTTGACTAATCCCTTTATATGGAGAGGGAACTAAGTGTGGTGCAGATTACAACATGCATAGAATCATTTTTAAGAGGGCTAGGGGCCTTCCACAAATCACGAAAGGGCTTACAATGTGTATTTTTCTACACAGGTGCGTGGGTCTCAAAGTAGACAGAAGCGCATTGAGAGCCAATGCGCAAACCAAAAAGGACTTTTGGGCGTAGGTGCACAGAAGGCACTGAATAACACAGTAATTTCAGCGCACGTGCTCATGATGCGCAATTGTGGGAAAATAAACCCGCGCACACCTGTCACACAGTCGTGAAGAAAATTCCTGATGGAATTCTCTAAACTCAGTTTTGAATTGGATTTTTTGCAGGTCGGTTTGGGCTGGTTATGGTACCTGCAGGTTAAATAAACCAAAAGAAGAGCTAGAATGACCCAAATGGGGTAGGAAATTGCTACCAATCCCCAGTGGATTTTCCAATCTGTTGCGCCTCTTTTGTCACCTGAATTAGCAAAATAGAGGTGCTTACAAGCTTAGTTGGGTCAGCTAAGCAAGACAGCAGTGAAGGAAAGGGTTAGAAAAATAAACATAAAAGACTAATCTAAGAATTAAACTAAGAAAGGACAAAACAACTAAACTATTGAGCATAAGGACCCGAGAACAAGAAACAAATAAGAATCATGTCACCAATGGAAATAATTGTATTAGTGAAAAGAAAACACCGAGAAGAAATAGGAATTTGGGTCCCTTCTTCCTCCAAGGGAGGGCTCTTGGACCCCCACAATTGAGCTCTTCTTGCAACTTTGAAACTTGAAAGAAATGGTGAAAGAATCCCAAGCTAACCCACTCAAAAGGTGATGTGGATTGCCCAAATAGAATGGTGCTAGTATGCTCTTGATGGGAAAAGAGGATTCCCCAAGAGAATAGCAGCAGCATAACCTTGCAAATGAATTCCTTGAAAAGTAGTGCACCCATGGCCTTGTTTTATAACATCACTTTGAGGTATTGTGCAACTAGATTTTAGTGTGAAAAGGGGTTGTTTAGGGAACCTTTAGGTCTTTGACCAGCCACCCAACCGGATCCAGCCAAGATTTGGATGTCAAATCGACTTGGAAGCTGAACCAAAAGTGGGTGGGAGGCCGACCACCTCATAAATGCGTCGTTATCATGTGTGCGCGGCTTTTAGTGTCTACATTCGTGCATCGTGTGCATGTGCACTTTTCCTACATTTCTAGATGATGCATGTGTGCGCATGCCCTATCTAGTCATAGCGCATCTTGATTTTATAACTGGTTGTATATTTTTGGACATTTTGGAAATGCTTTTTTGGTAATTTTGGTCCATGGGTGGACTCATAGCTGTTTAAAGATGTTGGATTCCTGTAACCATTTGCGGATGAAATTTTAGTGATAACACCTATATTTGAAGGTCAGATAGACGCAGATGCTATAGACAAGTGGTTGAATCTACTAGAATGGTATTTTTCTATTCATAAATTTTTGAATAGAGAAAAGATTACTTTTGCGCTCCTCAAAGTCGTTCCCCATGTCAAGGATTGGTGGGAAACTTTATGTGAGCAAAATGAAACAGAGGAAACCTAATTATTTTTAGTCATGGCCACTTGGGAATCCTTTAGGGATGCTATTAAGGAAAAATACTACCTTGTCAGAAGTTATGATGACCTGTATACCAAATGGACCACACTACGGCAAGAAAGAGACCAAGTAGTGCCAGATTTCACAAATATATTCCATACCTTGCGCACCAAGTTGGGTATCAAAGACTCGGAGTGACATCTAGTTCTCAAGTATCGTGGTGATCTGCATAGATACATCCATACCGAAATGGAATTTCTGGACATCTCATTCTTGGGCGCAGCCTACTGATATGTCATCAAAATCAAGTAAAAGCTCAAACAAAAGACGTGGCAATTTGGGCCTGGGAACCCCTCACAAAAAAAGCCAGGAAAGGGTAGCCCCAACCCACTAAACAAAGGAAAAAGAAAATATGGACAGTATCAGGACATCCAGTACAAGCTGCAAGCAAAGGAGGACACTGAAAAGACAAAGAAATATACCAGGAAGTGGTGCAACTTCCATAAGAGCCCTTGGCATAACACTAATGACCGCCGCTCAAAGCAGTCGTTGGTTATCGAAGTGAAAGCCTCTGAATCAGATGTGGATTTTGACTCCAACATAGAACTAGAAAGGGGAATATGGATCATTGACGTTGAACCCAGTGCCACCGTTGCTACCACCAAGCTCCAGCCTAGTGAACTAGACATGCCAGAAGAAGGAGAGTGCCTCTTCCATTCACAGATGTGGGTAAAAGACACCCCATTGCACTTCATCATTGATAGTGGTAGCCATAAGAACCTCATTTCAGCAGAGTTAATCAAGTAGTTGGCCCTGCCAACAACGCCGCACCCACAACCCTACACTATTGGATGGATCTACCAAGGAAGCGAACTCCGCGTCAGCCAACAGTGTCAAATGTCATATGACATCAAGCCCTTCAAAGATGAGGTATTCTATGATGTTTCTCCTCTTGAAGTTTGTGATGTTCTTTTGGGCCAACCTTATTTATGGAAACTTCATGCTGTATATGATTCTAGGCCTCGTAGTGTTATTATTACTTTGAACAGGAAATTGTACAGGATACCCAAGGCATTCCCACCTAGTGTTATTTCCTTTATCTCTGCTAAAAAATGTAGGAAGTTCATCTCTCAGACGGGGAATATTGTCTTCCTCATAATTCACTCTCAGAATAAGTGAAATATCACAGCCACATCCAGGGTCTCTGCGGCTGACCTCTACACACAGCAGAAGCAAGTAGATAAGGTCGTGGAAGAATACTCGGATATCTTCTCCTCACCTACAGGGGTACCTCTGCATGTTAGGTCAAGCACCCCATTGATCTGACCCCCGACGCACCGCTACCCAATGGGCCAGTCTATCATCGCTCTTTGTTATAGAATGAGGATATCAAACGACAGATCCAAGAACTGGTCCACAAGGGGTACATCTGCCCCAGCTCATCACCTTGCAGGAGCCTAATTGTGCTGGTACAGAAGAAATATGGAACTTGGTGACTCTGTATTGATTACGGGGCTCTGAATAAAATCACTGTCAGAAATCGGTACCCAATTCCCTGAATCAATGACCTCCTTGATCAACTCACAGGGCCAAATACTTCAGTACGATTGATCTGAAGTCTGGCTACCACCAGGTCCCGATAGAACAGACAGATGTATGGAAGACCGCCTTCAAGTCAAAGGAATGAATTTTTGAATGGTTGGTCATTCCCTTTGGTTTGACAAATTCTCTAGCCACTTTCATGAGAATGATGAATGATATCCTGTGACCATTCACCAATACTTTTGTAGTGGTGTATTTGGATGACATTCTAATTTACAGCAAGACTTGGGCCGAACACTTGCAGCATATTCAGCAAGTTCTGCACACCCTGCAGCAGCACAAGCTATATGCCAACTTGGAAAAATTATCCTTCAGCATGGACAGGGTCCATTACCTGGGCTACATCATTTATCAACATGGAATACATGTGGATATAGCCAAGATCCAAGTCATCCATGACTGGCCAGCCCCAACAACACTCACTAAGCTTCGGAGCTTCTTGGAACTTGCTAATTTCTACTATAGGTTCGTGTTGGGTTTCTCCCATATTGCATGGGTCCTCAGCCAAATAAACAGGGGTGGTGGTAAGGTGAAATTTTCATGGGGTCAGTCCCAACAACAAGCGTTCGATGATTTTAAGAAGCACTTGTGCTCATCCCCAGTACTTTCACTACTAGACCTGCAACATCCCTTTGAGATCGAGACAGATGCTTCAGACTATGCTATGGGTGTCGTTCTCACTCAGCACGACCACCCTGTATCCTATTATAGTGAGACACTGTCAGATACTGTCCGTAAGTACCCTACTTATGACAGAGAAATGTACTCCATTGTGCAAGCATGTCGCCAGTGGAGACATTACATTCTTGGGAAGGAGACAATCATCCACACTGATCATAAGCCACTATAGTTCATGTAGACATAGGGAAAATTACATAATGACCGCCATCAAAAGTGTTCCACATACTTGCAGCAATTCCACCTCAACATCAAGTATAAAATAGGAAGCACCAATCACCTCGTTGATTGCCTCAGCAAACTTCCAGTCGCAACACTCACCATGGTGCTATACTCTTGCAGCCATGAGACATATGGAAGGCCCCAACTCTATGAGAGAGACCCTGACTTCGCCACCACCTACCAAATGTTGGGTGCAAAAGTAGTTGTCGATAATTTCCATCTTTAGTAT